>CAKNXH010060303.1:291217-311216 GCA_932178445.1 Andricus quercusramuli
TATACAGGGTGTCCCAGACTCAAGTGTCCGGACTTATGTAGCCGTATATAAATGAAAAAAATAAATAGAAAATTCCTTTTCCAAAAATCAGTTGAAGTTTTAGTTTTTTAGTTATAAAACATTCAAGCTGGACCAATCAGGAGCGCCGTATAAACATCCATGTGTGCGTGAACGGGATTCCAACGTAGTGTTCTCCCGTCGCTAACCCCACCTCTGCGCTCACATCCATAATACTGCGTTGAAATCTGGTTCACGGACACACGGCTGTATATATATAAAGTGACTAAGAGGCACACCAAAACCCATCAATTTTAATGGAGAGTATTTTAAAAATTTTGAAACGTTTGTCGCTACCCGAGGATCGTCGGGGCGCCCCTCGAGCCACCGCTGGCGGCCACAGCATGCGTGACGGTGGCGATGGTGAGCTGCGAGATGGTCAGGCAGCTCTCACTAATCAAAAAGCTAGCCAGCAAGAGCATCTGAGACATACAGTAAGCAGTGAAACATCAACTGTGCCTGTTGAGGATGCTTTGGCTAGCGTTAGCTATTTGCAGCCAACCATCTCAACAGAAATACCGTGGGAGAGCATCAAGTGAGATACCACAATGAATTAGGAACTGATGCGTCTCTATTATGAATGTGCGACGTTTGAAACCCCACGCGAAAAATGATACAATTTTAGAACTAAATTTGCTGCAAAGTATCCTCAAATAGAGAAAGTCGCACTAAGAGATCTTATCGCTAAGGTGAAGGACGTCAGGACTAATCTACACGTCTCAGAGGATCGAGCAATTGAGGTTAAATAATAGGTTTGTTTGGCACTACCACATCTTCCTCAGGAAGATGCCCTAATACAACCAGAGCCAGAAGCAGAGCCGGTAGGAAGAAAAGAATTCAAAAAAATTCAGAATCTGAATTCTCATTAATACGTGAATTCTCCTCCATCGAAAGTTCCATCATCGAGTAGATAAAAAAAGCAAACCCTATTCCTTTTAATCGACGTAGAAAAATGTAATGGAAGCGTATTGGGAGGAATTAAAGAGTGGAGGAATGCAAAAGAAAGAATAGAGAGAAAGTGAATAATGTCACTTTGAAGACGCAAAAGCTAGTCCTTTTAATCGAATCAGAAAAATGTAATGGAAGCGTATTGGGAGGAATCAAAAAGTGGAGAAATGTAAAAGAAAGGATAGAAAGGAATAAAATAATGTCACTTTTAAGGCGCAACTGTAAATTGAAATAAATTCATTTTTTAAATGAATAAATATTGTATTACATTTATAAATTACAGGTGAAAAAAAAAGAATTTGGGTAAATTATGTGAACATTTTTTTCATTAATCTGTTTAACAGAAACATATTTTGACCGATTTCATATGAAATCTGTCTTGGCACACATTTAAATTATATTAAAATTATTTTTTAATGTACGTGCATGGATTACACAACCACAAAGAAAGTACACGGAGCCAAAAAACGATCTATCCAGCATAGTCGAAATCAAATTTTTGTAATTTCCTGCCGACCTTTTTTTTGGTTTGAATTTTGATTTTTGGTTTAGGTTAAATTTTTGCAACTTTACTGCTAAACATCTGAAACCGTTGTTAGGGTTTAGGGAAGGAGAGGAGATGTTTAGTAGCCAACTTGCAATTAGAAGGAATTAAAATAATCGAAAATAAAGCATGTAAGTATGAAATAAAAAATAACTATGACAAAGAAAATGGAAATTTTCAAACTTATGTTGCACACGGAGGAATAGAAATCATGTAAGTGCACGCATTTTGTGGACGGATTAGAAAGAATTAAATTAATCCAAAATACAGCATGTAAGTATGGAATCAAAAATAACCTTGAGAGGTGTGTCTACTGCTCGCATTAAGAGGAATTAAAAAAATGGAAAATATGTTCGCCTGTATGGCACACAACACAAGTGGCGTTCGTTAAGGAAATAGAAAAGAATTGGTTTCGGAGTTAAACCTATTCTTTCTTTGGGCACTTTCCCGATGGAAAATTGGTACATTCAACAAAATTAAATAATGCTCACTCTTTCGTTTAAATATGAAAATATTAATTTTTTTGAATTCTCCTCTTCTTACCGGGGAGGTTCAACAAACAAGAAGGCGATTAAAATGGTCATACCATATGAATAGAGATGTAATGCGCTTTTATTTTTTGGCACAGAGAAGTGGGAAAAGTGTAAGGAGAGAACATCATCGACTCTTCTTACTTAAGTACAACAACAGCTTCTTATTGATGAACTTCCCTTGGAAGTTATGGACAAAGAAGTCCTGAATGAAGCTGAAGGCATAGGTGCTAGGGATAATGAATATCAAGTACCGGATCCACTAGAATTAGGACCGGACATTAATAACGATGATCTGAACAGCATAATCCCAGAAAAACTACAGCACCTAGAAAGGAATTTTGTTCATGCTTCACTAGAGTTCATACATGTAGAAGCAACACGAAGGCATTCTCTGTCCAAGATGAACATCACAAATGATCTGCGTGCACTAATAGAACACCTGAACAGCAAGGTTTTACCTATGCATTTCAACGCAACATGAACTTCGTTAGAGGTGCAAAATCTTGTATACTGTACACCTGTGGCAACCGTTAGAATGTTGGGCCACAGAATCAGGCCAGCTAATGCAGTCTTCGCCGCAGGAAGGGAGCGAGATCCACCATAAAAGATCAGGTCGGATACGGATGTCAGCAAACTAAGGTGCAAATTGGGTGAAATTATAGAAGCCCAACGGCAGAGACTTGATGTTCTTACTATTAGAATGCATCGTTACAAGAAAGGTAGTGCAAGAAGGCAACAAAATCGAACCTTTCAGGCAGATGAAAGAAGGTTTTATCGTGAACTGAGTGTAAAGCAAAATAACCAGCAAGACACCGAAGGTCCTCAATTGGGCATTGCGTGGTTCCAACTAGAGAAAGCAAGATCAAGCAATAACCCTGAAAGTAATTGGAAAGCTCTAGGTCCGGACATGGTGTACAACTTCTGGTACACGTACCTGACTAGTGTGCATCCTGCGTTGACAAAGTGTTTTCAGAAGATCTTCGAACACCCAGATATGATGCCAGGCTTTATGCTCCAGGTTACTACATACATGTTGCCTAAAAAACCAGACGCTCAAAATCTATCTGGATTTCGACCGATAACCTTTCTTCCAACGATATATAAATGTCTTACAGCTATCATAGCAGATAAGGTATATTCTCACTGCGACGGGAATGACGTACTTACAGAAGAACAAAAAGGATGTTGCAAAAACTCGCGAGGCAGTAAAAATCTAGTCGCCATATACGCTGTTGCTACGACGCAAGCTCGTAAACATCAAAGAAACTTGCACATGGAATACATTGACTACAAGCAAGAGTTTCCTTCCGTACCACATGACTATTTGCATGAAGTCTTGAAATTATAAAACATTTGCCCACGCATCATTGACATCGTAAGTCGTGCGATGATGCTTTGGGGTACACGAATCAAGTATTTTGATCATGGACAACCAAGTATAACTAGATCAATAGGAATTACGACGGGTATATTCCAAGGCGTCTCCTTCAGTGCATTATGGGTCTGTTCAGCGTTGAACCCACTGATTAAAACACTAAATAGCATGTCTCATGGGTTCCGAGTACATGATAACGAGGATGGTCATCAAGTCACCCATCTTCTATACACGGATGACTTGAAGCTATACGCTAGTTCGGACCAGAAACTGTAGCAAGTGATCGATGTCACAAAGCAGTTCTCCAATGATATCTACATGGAGTTCGTACTAGATAAATGCTGAACAGTGAATTTAACCAGAGTAGAATTAAGGACCGCAGAGCTAGAGAACCAATAGAGAATGACATCGAGGCAATGGCGAAGGGCGAGTCATATAAATACCTGGGTATTCTCGAATCTAAGGGTATTCAGCATACGATAGTTAAGAAAAGCATAACGACTGCCTTCACTACAAGACTCAGATTGGTTCTGAAGAGTTCTCTTAATTCGGCAAACAAAATCAGGGCCATCAACACCTATGCCATTCCTGTCCTCATGTACTCCTTTGCGCGCATTAAATGGTCGAACACAGATCACTGAAGTTAAGCAGTGTTGGGCGCGGTTAGTACTTGGATGGGTGACCATTCGGGAATAATACTACTGCGTGCTGTTGGCGTCGTGGGTGTGGTGAGCCCACACTTGTAGTTCTTCACTACAATAAACTATCCACCTAGAAACACTACCCGAATCGGGTAGTGTCACGCCTACCCCGAAAGGGAAATGGCTTAATGGTATACATACATGCATTCGCGTAAAAATGACAAAACACCGAATGCACCACAGTAATTCGGTGATTGAAAGGGTAGTTCCACCACGACATAGAGGGGATAGGGGCATTGGAGATGTCAGAAAAATGTGGGAGTTACAAGTTATACAGTTGTGAGACTATTTTAACAGCAAGCGAGATGTTACACTTTCCAACACGATCTGTAAACCGGATCTTGACTACACGCCCTTGAATTTGTCCTCAAAGCAGGCCTTGAATATCAGGGCAGAAACCATAGATGAATTAGAAACACAATGGAGACAGGAAGCCATCCACGGCGAACATCCCAAAACGTTAGATCAATATAAAGTGGATAGTGAGGCATGTAATATTTGGTTGAGAAATTGCGTCCTGTATCCAGAAATAGAAGGATTCGTCATAGCTATTTAGGACAGATTTGTCAGCACCAGAAATTATCGCAAACACGTGTTACATCAAGACGCGGTTGACGGTGCCGATTATATGGAGATACGAACGAATCCATCGAGCACACTATTGATGGTTGTCGCGTAACGGCTCAAAGAGAATATAGTCACAGACATAATGATGCGGCGGGCATTATACGTCAACAACTTGCTTTAAACCTAGGACTCTATAGCGGGAGAGCCTACCGAGGAGGGGATGTGGGATTTGGACGCGGAGAGAAAAGAGTTGAACACAAATAACAGACGTTAGGTAGGGAATCGCAGATCTATTGCCACTTACATCGTCGGTGATCTTTCGGTACGTGGCCGGTTATTGATATCGCTGGATACTACGGTGGAGAGGTGGCCTTGATAAGGACCGCGGCTGGGCAGCAGTTTGATGATTTCCCGGAGATGAAAAACAGTTCGTCTGGCAGAGGTAGCAGCAACGAAACTGGTCGGAAACCCAAAAGACACTCGCGGACCCATGACAACAGTGAACCGTGGAGAGTACGAACAGTGACTGGCTAACAGCGCGTCGCTCCTGGGGATTTCGGGTCCCCTCGGGGGGTTCCGTTGTATCTCGTGTGCGGCCCGCTAACCCTTTCGCGTAGGGCCGCACCGAGTTCTATTTTATGGTAACATTTCTGTTATACCCCCCGTCCCCTGCGGGGGTTTGGGTGTATTCCTGAATTTTCTGTCCCTACTGTAAGTTCTATTTCTAGGTCTTCGATTGTTTTGTTGTTTATGTTCATTTCTATTTCGTATTCAATTATTTCGATTTTTAACAACTCTTGTATTTCTTTGTTAATTTTTTACAAAACTGGCAAACGAATCCCTCCGAGAGTTCATTGGTATTAGTTTTAAGGATTGTAGTGCCTTTGTTTATTGTTTCTCTTCATTTTGCTTCCCTCTCCATCTTGTTCCTATAAACAATAAATTGGGAAAGGAGGGTGAGGCTTATTGTTTCTTGAATTTAATTTTCTTAATTTTTCAAATTGCATTTTCTATTCTTTTATGGGTTTACAGCAAGTTTAGTTAGGTAGGAGAAATGAATTTGTTGTTATTTCAACGAGAAATCTTCATTTCATGTTACGTTTTTGTAATTATGTGAGTAGAGAGTAATAAAATTACTATATTAGTACAAAGTTAGAATTAAATGAAAGTTTGTTGAGTGAGTCCGTAGAATTGAGAGCATTCATTTATGCTGACGGATATTTTTGATCCAATCTTCGCATTCCTTTGCGTTTCTCTCCCTGTGGATTCTTCATTCTTCCCTTATTTCTTCTTCCTCCCTTTCCTCTCTTTCCCTTTCCTCTCATTTAAGTGTTTTTTGTCGTTCCCTTTGTTCTAGTACCCTTTTCCAGGGGATGTGTCGGTTTTTTTGTCTTTTTTTCCACCTCTGCTTTGTTTTGCTCCTCCTGTTGTTTAATTTGTAGTTGTTTTCGTTCCTGTTTAAAAGTTGTGTAGTGCTCCCAAGTTCGTTTGTTTGCCTGTTTTAGAAGGTTTAGGCGTGCCTTTGGTTTTAGATCTTGGACGATCATTTCTTTGATGTGTCAGGGAGGGGGGGGGGGGTGGTCGTTATTGTGCTGTGTTGTTCCTCCGACCGCTCCCTCAAATTCTTCGAAGTCCTCCCAATTTTTAAATGCTTGGCGGATATGCTTGTGTGGATGGTAGCGAATTTCTTGTTCCGTTGCGCCGTCTAGGCGGTTTAGTAGCCAATCCCAGGCTCGGCATTTTGAGAGGTGATTCTCGAATTTGTCTACTTCGGTTTTATTTTGACAGAGGTAGCACTTGATTTGTTCCATTCTTCTGAAAACAAGAAATAGCAGGGAGGGGGGTTCGTACTGTCTGGTTTTGTCTTTTTGAAGTCATTTCATTGGTTTTTTCTGAGTCTCAGTAGTTTTAGTTATTTCGTTTTGGCTCTGGAGTTGTATTGTTAGTGCTATTGATCCATTGCCTTTTGCCATTACTTAAATTTAAATGATTGTAATCTAAGTTCGTTAGTTTTTGGTGTGCTCATATATAATTTTCTAATTTGAGGTCATTTATGTTCCATTCCCCGATGCTCTTTCCTTTAAGGTTTTCTAAATCGTAAATAGTTGGGGAAATTTTCTTTTCAATAATAAATGGGCCTTCATATTGGTCGTATAATTTACCTGCTTTTTTATCTGCTTTGTTAGACAGTTTGGTTACCCTTTTTAAAACCTTATCTCCTATTTTAAATTCTAGGGGTCTTCTTCTTAAGTTATAATTGCTAGCTTGTCTGTTATTTGACTGGTTTAAATTTTTCTGGACTTCCTCTTTAATGATTTGTAACTTCCTCAGTCTATCTGTCCATTTATCTATGCTTTGAAACTCTATGTGACTCTGTGACTGAATTGGTTCTAATTTGCGACCTAAATTTAAGAATGCTGGAGTAAATTGGGTCGACGAGTTTTTGCTAGTATTCATTGCGAACTGCAAATCGTCTATGTGTTCGTCCCAGGTGGAATGATCGTTATCTAAATAGGTTGTAATTATTTATTTAATTGTCCCATTGTATCGCTCGGTTGGGTTTGCTTGGGGGTAGTATTTTGTCGTTTTCGTGTGCCTGATACCGAATTTTTCTGTTAAATCTCTTAGACTTTTATTAACAAATGCGGAGAATCCTAGGTGTTCCCCAACGCGAAATAACACTTTTGTGGAATTCCGACTCTATTGTGATCCCGTTTGCTGTTTTAACTGGGATTATTCCGACCCATTTTGTAAATAGATCTACGAAAACTAAAATATATTGGCTTTTTCTCTTTTTAGAACTTTGAAGCGGACCCATGATATCAGCTGCTACTATGGTCCATGGTTCTTCGATTGCACTTTTGCCTGTCAATCCTATCTTACTTTGATTACCTGGTTTTACTTTTTGACAGATCTGGCAGCTTTTTACGTAATTGATTACGTCCAAATATACCCTTGGCCAGAAGTAATGTTCGGAAATTTTCGCGTAAGTTTTCTCTGAGCCTAAATGTCCCGCCTGGGTTTCGAGTGGGTCAGTTCTGTGAAAATAGAGTTGCGAATCTCTGATTCGCCATTTTTCGTGTTCTTCGAGTCTTTTTGTAACTTATCTAATTTTGGTAGAGTACCAGTCATCTGTTTTGTCGTTATCGTCCGCTTTTTGTTCTTCTATGCCAACAATGCCCATCTGGCTAGTCGGCCAGTGTGATTTTTTAGGTTATGGAGCCACTTTAACACTAAGTGATCCGTGATTACTTTGAAGCTGTATCCTTCTAAACATGGCCTAAATTTTTGTATGGCCCAAACTACCATTAGGCATTCTTTTTCTGATGCCGAGTACCGAGATTCCGCGCCTTTTAAGCTTCTACTCGCTATCACGTAATTTACGCCATCAATTGTCTGCGTAAATACGGCTCCTAACCCTGTATTGCTCGCATCGGTTTCGAGTAAGATGGGCTGAGTAAAATCTGGGCAGGTTAGTATAGATGCTGAAGTTAGGAGATCTTTAATTTTTTGGAAAGCCTCATCTTGTTCTAATCCCCAATCCCATTTTTTATCTTTTTCCAATAACCTGTCCATTGGTTTTATTATTTCGGCAAAGTGTGGGATGAAATTTCTGTACCAACTTGCTGTCCCTATTATTCGCTGTGATTGTTCAATATTTTTAGGCTTAGGGAATTCTAGGATTGGTTGATTTTTTTCGTCGTCTGTTTGGAGTCCTTTGTCGTTAACTTTAAAACCTAAGTATTTGATTTCTGAGCAGCCGAATTCACATTTGTCCGGACTGATCGTTAAATTTGCTTCGCTTTTTGGTCTAATACGATATTTAAATATTTCAAATGATCATCAAAATGTTATGTTACTATTACAATATCATCTAAATAACAAAAAACGTTTGTCTTTAAATCTGGAGTGATGATTTTATCCATCAGACTCTGGAAAGTGGCTGGAGCATTGGTTAAACAGAATGGCATCCTTTTAAATTCATACATGCTTTTTCTAGGGACTGTGATTGCTGTAATTGGTTTTGAATTTTCATCTAATGGAATTTGTAAATACGCTAATTTTGAATCAATTTTGGAGATGAATTTTGCCGATCTTAGAGTTTCCAGAATTTCTGTCATGAGGGGAATGGGGTAGAAGTCTTGTTTAGTACTATTATTAACCTTTCTAAAATCTAAACAGAGTCTGTAGTCTTTCCCTGGTTTTTTTATCATGACTATGGCGTTAGACCAATCTGAACAGGAGGGTTCTATTATGTCCTGTTCTAATAATTTATCGACTGTTTGATAAATTATTTCTTTGATTTTAGGGCTCACGTGGTAGTATCGCTGTTTTATAGGATCGTGGCCCTGCACGTCAATTTTATGTTTCGTTAAATGGGTTGCCCTGTGTTCTTTTCTCTGGTGTATTTTTATTTTATTTTCTAAAAGTTCTTATAATTGGGATTGTCGGCTTTCGTTAAGCTCAACAATACCTTCGCAGTACTCTAGCAAGCAATTATTGATGTTCGCTGATTTTTCCTAAATTATCCGTAATATTTGAATCTTATTGCTTTATTTTTGAAATTAATCCATTGATTTCTGTTATCCATCTCTGATATCTCATTTGCTTTTAAAGATTCCCGTTTTGTTTTATTTTAATCAGTAACTTTTTTATCTTTCCAAATGTTACTGTCACTATCCTTATATTTTTCTCCGTATTTTTTATTGTAAAATATGTTTCCTAACTTATTTTCCTTATTTTTCTTCCTAATTCTCGGTTTACTTAAACTAAATGAGACGTGTGTGCTTGAGTCGTCGCTAGTGTCGGGGGTGGGGGTGCTCTCTATGGGTTGGCATTTGTTGGTTGTAGGGATGCTTATTAGGCTAGGAATATCCTTGTTACAGGGATTTGGGCATTCTTCGTTTTTTGGGGTTGGTTTTGATTGATAGGTAGTGGGAGGATTTCGCTATCTTCAAACTTTGAACTATTATTGCTAACCTCTTTGGTACTTTTTAAGTTAATTTTACCTCCGAATTTTGGTTTAATATTTATTTTGATACTTTCTTCTTTTGTATCCAATGGTTCATTTCTAATTTTTACATTTTCATCTTCTTTATTCTCTTCTGTTATAATGTCAGGTTTAGTTTCGGCTTTGTTTCCAATTATTGGGTGGGGAGCGATTTTGGATAAGCTTCCATGGGATAGTAGGTGGGGGGACTCCCTGGTAACCACCAGGTTTCCGAGTGATAATTTAAGATCATCCGTAGGGCTTTTAGCATGTCTGTGCCTCAAATACCTACGGAGTTTAATTTTGGGACTAACCTGAACATTGCCTGTTTTTTGTGTTTTCCGACTCTAATTGGGATTACTACTTGCCCAATTATGTCGACTGTTTCACCGTTCGCGATCATTAAGTTTCGCGAGACGGGTTTAAAAATTGAAAATTTGGAATTCTGGGTTTTTTTTCTAGCAATTCCTTGCCAGCGTATGGATGTGTGGCACGCACCTGTATCCACTAGTATTCGAAATCAGCTATTTTCGAATTTTGTCATTAGATGAAAACGAGTTTCCGTTATTTCATCTTTATCCGAATTTAAGTATTCTGGCGTTTCGGTATTAGTTTGTAATATTTTTGGTTCTAATATCCGCCTCTCCAGTTTCTCTGGTTGTATGTGTAATATGGACATTCTCTTTTAAAATATCCTGTTAAACCGCAATGATAAAAATTACTATTTTTTGTTGTAATATTTGGCGCGCATTTAAATTCTGTTTGTTGTTTTGATCGGAATTTATTTCATCTTGGGAATCTTTATTAGAATTCTTATCATTTGGTTTTTATTTCCTTAATTTCGATTTTAGGAATTTTGTTTATTATCTTTGTTATTACTTCCTGAACTATTTTCTGCTTTTTCTGTTGGGAATTCGATCTTTGGATTGCTTTGAACTTGATTTCAGTCTTAACGTCATTTGATTTAGCATTGGTACCATTTTATTATAGGGATTGAATGGATATCTTTGTCTATTGTTTTGGAATGTAGGTTGATAATTTGGATGAAATCTAGGTTGAAAATTTAACTGGAAACCAGGTGGGAATCTAGGTCTGAATTTAGGTCTGAAATTTTGTTGGTATTGATTTGGAGAAGGTAGAAATGAAAATCCAAATAGTGAAAACTTTGGTTTCCGTTTTGGTTGTTTTTATTTTCCCTTAAATCTTGATTATTGTCCGAATTATTTTTATCTCCGTTACCGTTATTACGCTTTTGTTAGTTTTTATCATAAATTTTAGCTTCTGTAATCTGTAAGGCTTGCCCTCGAATTTTGGATTTGGCTAGCTCAGTTTCCCATTCCTTACCTTAGTCCTCAAGTTTCTCAAAAGTTTCGAAATCGTTCCATTTTATGTAAATTATGTATTCTATTCTAAGGTTCTCGTAAGCTGTACGCAATTCTCGTTCGCGGCTTTTTGTAGGGTACAATTTTGTGAATAATTTCCTAATTTCAGTCAGATAAGAGTTTATGTCTTGGGTTCGTTTTTGGTTGCACAATTTAATTTTTCGTCTTATTTCCTCGGAAAATCTTTCATCGATATACGCGTTTTTGAAATCTTCGAAAAAATCAGATAAACGTCTCCAGGAATTTTTATTTATTCCGCACCAATCTTTTGCGTCTTCAATTAGTAGAGCGTCTAAATTTTCTAAAATATCACGGTCGTTTATTTTGTCACCCCTTTTAAATCTTTCTTGCTCTTCAAGAAAATGCGCTTGACTGTCGTCTTTATTATTGCGAAATTTAATTGGCCAGTTACTCATGATTGGAAATGGCGTTTGGTTCATGGCAAAAGGACATATATTTGTATTATTTGTGTGGATCCTACAATGTCTGTTTGTCCTATTACTTGTTGTCGAGAGTGTACGTGGTTTGTTTTGGTTTGAAGTGTTTCTGTCCTCTAATGGTTCCCTGTCATCTGAGTTTTGTGGTTTTAAATTATTGATTCTTGTTCTATTACGGTTTTCGGTATTGTTGTGGGAAAGTCGACGGGGTTCTTATAAATTATCTTTTAAATTTAACTGTACTGACGGTCTATTAAGAGATGCGCTTTTATTTTCCCTGTAACTAGGTTATATCTTCTCTCTTTCGTTTTCAAAATAACCATGAGCTGACGTGTTTACTCTAAGTTTTAAATTATTTTCCCTTTCTTCCCTTTCCCTAAAAAATCTTTCCCCTTGTTGGTTCATAAATTCACTGAAATCTACATTTTCTAAAAGTTCATCTGTTTCCAAAATGAACTGTGTATTTTCCAAAAAGGAATCGCAATCAGAAGTTTCGTTGTTTATTTCTGATCTTATTTTGTTTCTGGGGTAGGGTCCGTCTAGGTTTGGTAAATCTTCATGATCCCAGAAGAGTGTATCGTCAATGGGGGCAAAGGTTTTATTTCGATTTTGATTTAGGTCTGTAGTTGTTGGTGGAGTTATTTTGTCTTTTTCTGGTATATTTCTCATTGGGGTTTCTACATTTTTCTTGGCGAAACCTCTACCGCGACCTAATGACCTGTTAATTAATTTTGGGATTGATCCCCTACTTTGGTGTGTGGTTGGGACTGTGCTTGGGGTGGTGGCTCCTGTTGTAACATTGTCTATATTAATGTTTTGAGTTGTAAGTGCAGTGGCAACTTCCAAAACGAGGTTTTCGTGCTCGTTTTCCGTTATGGTTGTGTTGGCCGTTTTATTTTTTATTTTCCCTGACCTGAGTTTCACTTATCTTAAAATCGTGTTAGAATTTGTATTTCTTGGACACCCTGCATAAGTATCCGATTTAGTTTCTTGGGTATAAATTTCGATTTTGTTTCGAAATTTCTAATTAGAATTTTAATTGAATATTTTATTGGAGAGTTTGAAAATATCTTTATTTTCTTTCTCCTGATCTTTGTTAACTATTTACGTCGCGTGACCTTGCTGCGACTAGTAAGGATGCGTGTTGCGTGTGGGGCTTGTTACCGCACTGCTAATTCCCGCCTTGTTGAGCGGTTGGGATTTTCGGCCAGCACGAAAATCTGTGCTCTTCTTCTTGGGTTTTAACCTCTCTTTGTCATTTCCTAGTATTTAGGAAATTTTACCTTCCAGGGGTTAGGCTTCAACCTTAGAAATACAACTTTCCACATTTTCGAATTTATTATTTAGTTTTACACACGATTCTGAATTATTCTTCTTTAAATATGAAACGCTGAAAGTAAAAGCGAACGAAGAAAAAAACGTACGCAGAAGCGAAGTAAAAACGCGCGAGAGCAAAAACGACCTAAGAAAAGGCGAGAGGAAAAACGAGCCAAGAATGAAGGGGAAGGGTTCCCCCACTTTGCTCCTTTACATCACGTGGTCGGTTTCTCTCCTCGACGGTCAACTGGGCCATCCTCGTGTAAAGCCGAAAATGCACGAGCACGAACCCGAGGTTCGGGCCGAGCTTGTCCGACTTTACGATTCGGTTTCGTTGGCTATTAGGAGGTTTGGGTTGATTTTTGTTTCCAAAAATTCACACCTGAAAGACTTCAAATACATGTGGTGAAGTCTTGAAATATTCAATGATTATTTCTTTCAGGAATTAATATGAAATGTTTTACACTATCTGATTGTACAGGGAATACATTATAAGACACTGGGGGTTTATAAAGTTCAATAATATATTGAATTGTATTTATGTTTTATTTTTCCATCGATTTTAAATATTGTAAAGTTAAAATGGTAATAAATAATTATTTTTTTTAATTGATTAAATTATTCAACATTTTTACTGTATGCTTACCTCTGATAATTACCTTTTTTGTGCTATTTTAGGCTATAATCACAATTTTAGGAATTCTTAGAGAAAAGCCGAAAAATTATTAACTTGATATAAAAACTTTATAAAACCTTCAATATCTTAAAATATTTATATCAACATTATAAAATTTAGTTTTTACAATTTCATTTTAATTGTGAAATAACTGTAGTAGTTTATTTGTCATAGAACCCATAGGTCCATACAAAGGAGTTACATAAAGTTCATACAACAGTTTTATCTATAATCTCTTCCTTCAAGTGCCTTTTTTATAAATAGGAAAATCTTTTTGGCAATATCTATTTGAGTGGTGTCAAGGAGCTCCGTCCACTTATCTCTTAT
Organism: Andricus quercusramuli; assembly: GCA_932178445.1. NCBI lineage: Eukaryota > Metazoa > Arthropoda > Insecta > Hymenoptera > Cynipidae > Andricus > Andricus quercusramuli. The sequence goes on from CAKNXH010060303.1 coordinate 305,072, forward strand.
TTCAGCCAAATCTTCGTTCTTACAAATATATAGCTTGCGTACTTCGTTGTAGTCGGGGAATTCAACCAAAATATGATATCCATTCTCCAGAGCTTGCAATTCACAACCGCTGCATCGTTCTGTACCATCTATTTTATAAGTTTTTCCATCAATCGAAATTTTTTTTTGATAATTATTCAAGAATCTGATTTGTGCTATAATTCTAAGATATATAATTGGGTTCTTGATGTCAGATATTTTTGAGTACATTTATATAAAGGTAGAGATGGCAGAATCTGCAGAGATTGAGAACCACGTAGATTTCTCAAGTCTTCGTTATACAAGAAAGATTCGTAAGCAGTAACTAAACGAAATTTATTACTCTGTATGGAGGACAAAGACAAGGAATCCCAGGTATCTTTCTCACCTATTATTTCAAAAAAATGTTTTTTTTTGTGTACACCAGTTATATTTTGTTAAAGCGGATTTGTTTTCGGCTAATCGCTTTAATCGCAAAAAGCATATTTTTGGATATCTATGGTCCTCCATAAAAAGCACCTTTTCAATATAGTTTAGAATTCTCTTAAATACAGATGCCGCCAATTTGCGCACGCCAATCTCAATTCTCACCGCGTATGCGGGTGTATTCAAAGGAGCCTGCAAAATTCTTTTGAAAAACGTGGTTTGTATCCTTTCTATTTCGTCCAAGTACCTAAGGCTCCATACTTCTGCTCCATACATTAGCGTACTAGCAACCAGACTAATAAAAAGTCTTTCGATTGGTTTCCATGAGTTTAATTTTATTTTACTTAGAAGTGCGATCGTCGCCCCCTGAGTAATATTAGTCTTACTGATAGCTTTTTGAGCCGCTTTTAAAAAAATTCCAGATTGCGAAAATGGTGTTCCTAAATAAGTATAATTTCTAACAATTTCAATTTCAGTATTTCCGTAGGTAAAAGGCTTATATTTTTTTTTATTATCGTGTCCTCCCTTCTGGAATATAACAATTTTTGTCTTACTTTCGTTTACCTGAAGACCGTTAAGATTACAATATTTAAGTAAGCACTTCAGAATTTTTCTCATTTGAACTTGAGAGTCTGCAGTTATAGCTAAATCATCGGCATATGCCAGCATAAGAATTTCTATTAAATGATTTATTGAGACACCTCTAATTCCTTCAGCTTTCATAAATTCCTCGAAGTCTCCCAAAAATAATGAAAATAGAATCGGACTCATAACCTCCCCCTGCAGAACTCCCCTCGTTACATCAGTAGCCCTCGAAGTGCCCGCACTACCCTTAACTGACATACTTGCTTTAGCATATAAATCGATAAGAATTTTAATAAATTTAGAATCTGTGCCCATCGCATACATTTTTCTCCATAGAAGATCATGTTTTACCGAAGGAAATGCACTTCTAAAGTCTACAAATAAGACAAAAAGTTTACCTCTGTCTAAACTGAGTCGGTTTTGAATTAAAGCATTGAGGGAGAAAACATTATCCAGGCAGCTACGATTCTTTCTGAGTCCTGATTGGTATTCTGGTAACAATTTCATATTTTCCGCCCAATTTATCATTCTTTGCGTTAAAATCTGCCTGAAGACTTTGGTGATACAATTGATCAGTGCTATAGGTCGGTAGTTGTTCGGGTCCGACCTGTCACCCTTCTTGTGTATCATTTTTATATGTATTTGTGCCCAGGAATCTGGAATCTCCTCCTTCTCTAAGATTTTATTAAAAAGGGAGCTTACAGTTTCCACTCAGTTACCCGGTAATTTTTTGAGAAATTCGTAAGTGATCCCGTCCGGTCCTGCTGATTTTCCGCTTTTACATTTTCGAAGGCTTATTAAAATTTCGTCAACTGTAATAGATGAGTCTAAGGTAGGGTTACAATCATGATTATTTGTCATAGTGAAAGTTATATCTTTGCGTTTGGGATATATTGATTGAAAATATTCAAACCATCTTTCTAGTTCAATCGAGTCTTTACTAACGGGTTTAAATTTATAGCCATTTATTATTTTCCAGAACGTCTTAGAATCTGTAGCCATTGCAAGATTATCTAAAATTGTAAGATCGTAAGCTTCCTTTTTTTTATTGAGAGATTTTTGTACTCCTTTTTTTTATTATTATAGAGAGGAAATCATTCCTGCTTTTGATGCAGTATCATAAATTATCTTTTCGAGATTGTCTGCATGTTCCAAAAGATTAGTCGGTGGAACACAAGCAGAAGCATTCAAAATTTCTATATATTTTCCTGCAAATTTTTCTTTCCATTTTAATTTAGGTTCTTCAATAATGTCTCTCAGAATAGTATCTAATGTAACTACAATCGGAAAGTGGTCTGAAACAGTGGCAATATGCATTACTTTCAAGTCTTTAATACTTATGACTCCTTTTATATTAGCCCAAACTGAATCAGTGGTAGACTTTCCTCTATCGTTAACAAAAGTAAATTGCGCAGGATTATCACTGTAGGTTCTACCATTTAGTAAAATACAGCCCATGCTCTCCATGAATTCCACCAACCTTTGTCCTCTATTATTCAATTCAGTATCTAAATTCTCCCTTATACAAAAAATGCCTACATTCCCCGGTAATATCTCCTCATACAATTGATTTAAATTCGCAACTCTACTATTAAAATCTCCCCCTATAAAAAGTGGCAGATTAGGGTAATTTAAGAGAATTGAATCAGTTATTTCATTAAGCTGAGTAAAAAAAAGCTTTATATCGGAGATAGGATTGGCGTAGACTGCACCGACAATAAATTCGAAATCGTCATCTACTAGTTTAAGAAAGATACATTCGTGGCATAAATGAAGCGTTTCCGCTTTATATTTACAAACATCAAAGGCGATAAGCAGGCCTCCTTTCGCTCTTCCCCTCGTAGCTGTTCTTGTCGCTGGACTGTATATGACATTGAATTTCCTGGATCCTTTTTGTGTATTGATGAACGGCGCTGTCATCAGCCAAGTTTCACAGATGCAAATAATATCACCATTGACCACTTCACTAAGGAGATCTGGTAAATTGACGAAGCCTCTAGCATTCCAAAAAAAGATGCGTGGATTTTGTATTTTTATGTTAAGCTATGATTTCGTGACTTGGTTGCCTTTTTCCATTGGCGTGGGCTTTGAACTTTGTAGAAACTGTCTGACTGGAGCTCCAAACTGTTGAGTTCTTGGAGTTTTAACCTTCTTTTCCAATAAATTTTTAGAGCCTTGCGGTCTCCCTCTTTTTCGGCTAGCTGTAGAATTTCTGGAGGTTGTAGACTCATCACTGTCTGCATTGTAAACACTATCATTATCGCATTCTTCTAGATTACCGGGATCGAGGTAGTCTTTGATTGCTTTGATATAATAACGTTTATCATCTACTATTATTTTGTTCCCTTTAATAATTGCTGTTTTTCCTCGTTGTTCCAGTTGTTTTTTAAATTGCAGAAGCGTATTGTATTGTTTTTGTCTGTCAACCCTCTGTGTTTTTGTGAGATCGTTCGAGAACGTTATATTCATGGATCGTAAGTTTTTGGCATTTTGGAAAATCGCACTTTTACATTCCTCATTTGCAAAGGAAACTATTATTGGCCTTGAACCTTCTTGAAATCCCAGTCTTATCGCTTTCATAATATTTTCCTCAGGAATGTTCACCTTAGTATTGGCGAATATCTGTTTGACTGTAGAGAGTAAATCAGCATTTTCTGTAGGAGTGTCCTTTACTTTATATAGTACAATATTTTTTGCTCTTTCTTTATTTAGGAGGAAATCGATTTTCCTCTCAATAGTTTGCACTTTTTTCTCTAAAAAGCAATTTTTTTCTTCAAGCTCCCGACACTTATTTTTGTACACAGTCAAGTCATTCGAAATCTTATCAATTACCTTTTTCAATTCCTTACTAGACTATTATGTGCGCGCGCAAGCGCGCGCCAACTTTTGGGTTCATTTTTCTCCTTTACTCAATTTTCGAATCACTATTTATTCCTTCAAATTCCTTGACCAATCAAATTCTTGATTTTATAACACAAAAAGTTGTGAAGAATTATTTTCATTGAATCATTGAAATAATTTTAACGTCATATTTTTCTGAAAATTTGAATTATTAATAGCCCTTTAAACTATTCTAGAGAGAATTAAAATATATGTGCACATAATTTCGAAATGAAAATTCAGATACTTATTTCGCAAAATCAAAAAATTTAAAAAAATATATAATTGGAATAAAGGTATTTTAAACATTAACAAACTTTTATTATACAATGTATAGTCAATAGTCAATTATATAACCTTGAAGTAAATAATCCGTTTATGTTACCTAATCAAAAGTAATTGAAATTCAATCATCATGTAATTTAAAATTGTTGAAAAATATAATCAGCTAATGATTAATTAATCTGTTTATAACATGACAAACATTCAACTATAATTTTCATTCAAACATTGTAATAATTTGTATACTACAATGAGAAAAAAATTCACTATCATTTCTGAAAATTTAATATATCAGTAACCTCCCAACTAATTTCAGAGAAAATAAAATCATATTCACATATAATTTTTAAAATTGAATGCAGACACTCGTTTCACAACATCAGCATCATTTAAACAATAATGTAATTAGTGGTATTTCAAATTCAAATAAACTTTTATTATGCAAATTATATCCAGTATTCAATTACTAAACCTGGAAGTAAATAATCAATTTATGATTCTGAATTTCAAACAATTTAAATTATATCTTTATGTAATTCAATTTTGTGGTTAAAATTATCAGCTAATAATTAATTAAACAGTTCACAACATAAAAACCCTCAAGCAATTATTTTCATCGAAACAATCAAATTATTTCTACTCCATATTTTTTTTCTTCAATTTTTAACTTCATTTCTGAATATTTTGATTTATTGATAAGCTTTTTAAAAAATTCCAGAAAATTCAAGTTCTAGTAGAATCAATAATTAATCACTCATTTAAAAACACAAAAAGCATCACAGAATTATTTTCATTTAAATATTCAATCAATTTTGAATTAAAATGTTCAAAATGTTTAATTGCATTACTTAAATTTACATTACTAATAATATTTTATACAAATTTCATAAAAAATCAAAACATATGTACATATAATTTTGAAAATTGAATTCAGATAAACATTTCAGATCATCGCAAAGTCAGTAATCAATTTATGTTATCAATTTAAATTATTAATAACCTTCCAAAGTAATACCAGGAGAAATTGAAATATATGCATATATAATTTTGAAAATTGAATTCGGATACTCACTGCACAACATCACAAACATTTTGAAAAAATTATATCATTGTAATGGAGATATATTAAAGAAAAGATACATTTTTATCATAAAAATAGCAGCCAATATTAAATCAAATAACCTTAATGTAAATAATCAATTTATGTGACTTAATTGAAAACAATGCAAAGTAAATCTTTATGTAATTCACTTTTTTGAAAATAATAAATCATTCAATAGTTAATAATAGTTGAGTCATCTGTTCAGAACATACAAGTCAATCAACAATATTATTTGCATCGAAACATCAAAATAACTTCTATCTTATATTTTTCTGCAAATTTCAATTATTCATAATATTTGTAACTAATTCCATAGAAACTTAGAACACATTTACATATAAGTTTGGAGATTATTCAGATAATTATCTCACAACATCGCAATCATTTCGAAAATTATAAAATTGGAATAGAAGTATTTTAAATACAAATAAACTTGTATTATACAAATCATATCCAGTATTTCATTAAATAACGATTCCTTCTATACTACAATCTTACATAAGATGGAGGTTACCTTTTCCATATGAAGGATTTGAACTTTTATTTCTGAAGATTTAATTTATTCATAGAATAGAATCAGTTAATATATAATTTATAAGTTCACAACAAAAAAGGCATTAAGCAATTGTTCTCGTTGAAACATTCAAAATATATTTTTTCATTTGAAATTGCATTTCTATACATTGAATTCATTAATGACTTTTAAAACTAATTCCAGGAAAATTTAAAATATATGTATATAATAATTAATCATTTCATAACATAAGAAGCAATAAACAGTTATTTTAATCAAAACATTCGAATGATTTTTACTTTACATTTTTCTGAAATTTTGAATTAATTAATTTAATT
>CAKNXH010060304.1:0-29442 GCA_932178445.1 Andricus quercusramuli
TAAACATTATTCAAATGTTTCAATGAAAAATATAGATTGATGCTTTAATGAATGTTTTGCTTTAATGAATGTTTAAAAAATATAAAGTAAAAATTATTTGAATGTTTCAATGGAAATAATAGTTGCATGCTTTTTATGCTGTCAACAGTTTAATTAATTTTCGGTTGATTATTTTGTTTAAAATTTTAAATTAAATAAAGATTTTATTTGATTTTTTCTCAATATCAGTAACATCAATTGATTATTTACACGAAGGTTATGTAATTGAATATTTGTTATTATTTTTGTAGTAAAGGTTTACTTTTTCTTTAAAATACCTTTATTGCAATTATATAATCTTTTCAAATACTTGTGACGTTGTGAAATGACTCTGTCTGAATTCAATTTTCAAGATTATATGTAGATATATTTTATTTTTATTTTTTAATTAGTTTAAAAGGTTAGTAATGAATTGAATGTATAGAAATGAAATTTAAAATTTAAAGGAGAATATAATGAAAAAATTATTTGAATATTTCAATGAAAATAATGGTTTCATTCTTTTTATGTTTTAAACAGTTCAATTAAATAATGGTTGATTAATTTAGTTAAAAACTTTAAATTAAATAAAGAGTGAATTTAATTTTTTTCAAATATATAACATACATTGCTTATTTACTTAAAGGTTATGTAATTGAATATTGGTTATTATTTTTATAATAAAAGTTTACTTTTTCTTGAAAACACCTTTATTGCAATTATATAATCTTTCCAAACACTTGTGACGTTGTGAAATAACTCTATCTGAGTTCAATTTTCAAGATTATATGTACATATATTTTATTTTTATTTTTTAATTAGTTAAAAATATTACTAATGAATTGAATGTATAGAAGTGAAATTTAAAATTTAAAGGAAAATGTAATGTAAAAATTATTTAAATGTTTTAATGAAAATAATTGTGTAATGCTTTTTAGGTTTTAAACTGATTAATTAATTATTAACTGATTCTATTAAAACTTACATTTTTATGGAATTAGTTTGAAAGGTTATTAATAATTTAAATTGTCAGAAATGAGATTTCAAATTTGAAAAAAAATATATATAAATAAAGTAAAAATTATTTTAACCTTTGTTGTGCACCGGGGGTAGGATATACCCCACAGTATTTTCAAACGCGTTTTTCTCATCCTTACAATGCGAATCGGGACCTGTGCTGCCACCTACATATAGTCTAGGAGTAACATTTCAAGATCCCATACATATTTTACCCCGCCCGGCTTTTTTCTGCTCTTGGTAGTGGTGAAAAGTTGATGTTCGGAAATTCTGGGGTGTGAAATACCCCATGTGCACAGTACATATAATTTCATGAATAATTTCAACTTTCATTTTGTCTTTTTTTTTGGCTTATTAGTGCGTAAATAATGTTAATAATAGTGGAAGAGAGCTTGTTTTTTTCTTCTTTCATGAATACAGATATTTATAATGTCTGTAGATGACTTATAATTTGAGAAATCGCCCCATTCTAGAGCAGCTACAGGTGGTGGACGAATAATCCAACGGCTTCGATGATGTTGTAGATTGATATTTGCTCCTAAAATCTTAACATTTTTTTTATATTTGTATAATTTTACAACACTTTGTGTGATAATAACTCAAAAAGCTGCCAATAAAACGATTATTTTGAAAAAAGACCCATATTTCTTATAATAATCAATACTTTCATTTTTTTCAAATTGCGCGAATTCATATAGAAAAATAAATATACTTTTTTCAACTCCGCCATAAACTAATATTTTTTCTTGAAAGTGTGGTACTTCAAGAAAATAATCCCGAAAAATTGATTCAAAAATATTAAAAATTGAAATTTTTATGCATTTTTCAGTGAAAAAGTCAATTTTTCGTTTTTTTTTCGTTAACACCATTTATAATTTTTTTACGTTACAAAATGATAATGCCATCTATTAGACCTTATTTTCGAAGCTTTAAGCAATAACCAGCAATTTTATTTGAGTCAAAATAACGAACTGTACGTCTGTAATAAACGCTTGAAGTAACTGGGGTATGACATACCCCCTGTGCATAATACGTAATTTCAAAGAGGTGTGCACAACAAAGGTTAATATATTTTAATAAAAATAATGGTTTCATTCTTTTAATGTTGTAAACAGTTTGAGCTATTTTTTTCAATTAAATTTGTTGAAAACTTTAAATTAAATAAAGATTGAATTTGATTTTGTTTTCAATTATGTAGCAGAAATTGATTATTTACTTGAAGGTTATGTAATTGGATATTGGTTATTATTTTTATAATAAAAGTTTACTTTTTCTTCAAAATACCTCCATTGCAATTATATAATCTTTTCAAACGCTTGTGACGTTGTGAAATGACTGTATATGGATTAAATTTTCAAAATGATATGAACATATATATTTAAAAAAATTTTCAAATTATTTTTAAAGCTTACTGTTGAATTAAAGGTAAAGAAATGCAATTTTAAACAAAAAACATATATGTAAAATGTGAAAATTACTTGAATGTTTCAATGAAACTAATTGCTTAATGCTTTTTACATTGTGAAATGATTAATTAATTATTAACTGATTCTATTGAAACATAAATTTTCTGATATGAAATTTCATGTTTAAAAAATATAAAGTAAAAATTTTTTGAATGATTCAATTGAAATAATAGTTTGATGCTTTTTATGTTGTAAACAGTTTAATTAATTGTTGGTCGATTAATTTTGTCAAAAACTTCAAATATCAAAGGAATTGAATTAAAATTTTTTTTCTTTATTTAAGTAACATAAATTTATTATTTACACGAAGATTATGTAATTGAATATTGGTTATTACTTTTATAATGCAAGTTTAATTTTTTTTTTTAATACCTTTATTGCAATTATGTAATCTTTTCAAATACTTGTGACGTTGTGAAATAACTCTATCTGAATTCAATTTTCAAGATTATACATATGTACGTATTTTTTTTTAATTAGTTTAAAAGGTTAGTAATGAATTGAATGTACAGAAATGAAATTTCAAATTTAAAGGAGAAGGTAATCTAGAAATAATTTGAATGTTTCAATGAAAATAATTGTGTAACGCTTTTCATGTTATGAACTGGTTAATTAATTATAATTTGATTCAATTGAAACTTATATTTTCTGTAATTAGTTTCGAAAGTTATTAATAAGTCAGATATTCAGAAATGAAAGTTCAAATTAAAGGAAATATATCAAGTAAAAATTATGTGAATATTTTAATGAAAGTTATAGTTTAAAGCTTCTTATTTTTTGAACTGATGAGTTGTGTGATCAAAAAAAGGAGGAGGAAAATAAAAGGTTTGAAGAAGAAGCGGAGACTGGGATGGATGAAGAGGTTTGGAAGGTTGTAAATAAAGAGAGAAGAAGAAGGAAAAGAGTAAACCAGGATATTGAGATGATAGAATGGAAAAATATTTAATGGAATTACTAGGAGGGGTAGAGAGGAAAGTTAGGAAAGGAGGAAAATATGGTAGGGAAACAGATGAGGAGGACATTACAAGGGAGGAAATAGTCAAGGTATTAGGTATTAGGTATTAGGTCAGAGTTATGGGAAGAAGGAGAAGTTATACCAATAGTTGAGACAGGCAAATGGGAGGAGGTTAATGATTAGAGAGGAGTGACATTAATGCCAACACTATATAAAGTATATGTGGCTGTTTTATCGAAAGGTCAAAAGAAGAAGTTGTGGAGAAAAAGATAGAGCCACCCAATCAGACAGGAATTTGAAAAGGGATGGGAGTGATCGACGATATATATGTTCTGCACTATTTAGTAAATAAGAGAATTAAAAGGGAGAAAGGGGCAATGATAGCAATGTTTGTGGACATAACGGCGGCGTTTGACTCATTAGACCGTGCTGAGATAGAAAAAATTATGGTGAAAAAGGGGATACGAGGGGATTAACAAAGAGAGTATCGGAAATTTTTAGAGAGACAAAATGCAAGGTAAAAGTAGAAGAGCAAGTGGGAGATAGTTTCTGGTTGGTGATAGGAGTAAGGCAAGGATGTCCTCTGAGCCCACTTTTATTTATTATATTAATATCAGACTTGGAAAAAGAAATGAAAATAAAGGATGGGAAGGAGTTGGGATAGGGAACGAAAATATATATACACTGGCATACGCGGACGATATAGTATTGATGGTAGAGGATAAAGAAGGGATGATGGGCTTAATTACAGGATTAGAGAAATACTTAGATGGAAAAAAGTTGAATTCAAATGTAGAAAAGACAAAGATAATGAGGTTTAGAAAAGGAGGGGAGGGGAGTTAGCGAGAAAGTGTTTGATGGTGGTAGAAGAGAGGAGAGGAAGGGCGATGGAATTAACGAGATTGGAAGAAGAAAGCAGGGAGTTCTTAGAGAGATAGATGATGTGACTGGAGTCAACTACGAAGAAGTGGAAGAAAGGGAGAGAGAAAGACAATTAATAGGAAGATGGGGGATGATTGAGGAATTAAAATATAATATATTGTATAAGATGATAAAAAAGGAAGAAGTACAAAAGTATTTCAAAGAGGGATGGGGAGAGAAAAGATGGACCAGAGTAGCAAGATTTAGATTGGGAAACGAGTATGTATGGGGAGAAGAAAGATAACAGGAAGTGCAAAATTTGCGAATAGGAAGAGGAAACAAGGGAGCATGTATGGGAAGGATGTAGGAGAGGAATGGAAGATAAAGGAAGCTGGCAAGAGAATGTGGTAATGATTCTAGGGGAGGATGGTTTAGGGGAAGAGTGGATGAAGGAGTTAGAGGGTGCTAGGGGAGCAAATGAGAAAGAATGAAGTCCCTTAGAGGAAACATTATGAATAAAGAAAAAGTACATCTAATCCAATTACGCATTGTCCGCCAATGTTTGTGATGTTGCGAAATAATGAATTGAATTTAATTTTCAGAATTATTTGTGAATATGTTTCAATTTTCTCTGAAATTACTATAAAAGGTTACTTATAAATCGAATTTTCAGAAATGAATTTTCAGTAAATTAAAAAAAAATGTAAAGTAAAAATTGTTTGAATGCCTGAATGAAAATTATAGTTGAATGCTTTTTATGTTGGCAACAGATGAATGAATCATTAGCTGATCAATTTTTTTCAATATTAAATTACATAAAGATTATATTTTAATTTTTTTAAATCAAGTACATAAATTGATTATTTGATTGAAGGCCATGAAATTGAATATTGGCTATAATTTCTATGATAAAAGATTATTTATGTTGAAATACCTCTATTCCAATTGTATAATTTTGGTAAATTTTTCGATGTTGTGAAATAAGTACCTGAATTCTGCTTTCAATATTATATGTACATATTTTTTACTTTTTTGTGGAATTAGTTTAAAAGGTTATTATTAATTCAAAATTTCCGAAAAAATATAAAGTAAAAATTATTCGAATGTTTTTATTAAAATAACTTTTCATTGCTTTTTATGTTGTGAAATGATTAATTAATATATACATTTTTTTTTATTTTTCTGGAATTAGTTTTAAAAGTCATTAATAAATTAAATGTATAGAAATGCAATTTCAAATGAAAAACTGATTGACTGATTCTATTTTATGAATAAATTAAATTTTCAGGAATAAAAGATCAAATCCTTCATATGAAAAAGCTCCCCAACATCTTGTGTAATATTTTAGTATAGAAGGAATCTTTATTTAATCGAATATTGGATATGATTTGCATAATAAAAGTTTATTTATATTTAAAATGCTTTTATTCTAATTTCATAATTTTCGAAATGATTGCTATGTTGTGAGATAATTATCTAAATAATCTTCAAACTTATTTGTAAATGTGTTCTAAGTTTTTATGAAATTAGTTTAGAATATTATGAATAATTGAAATTTTCAGAAAAATATAAGGTAGAAGTTATTTTGATGTTTCAATGCAAATAATATGGTTGATCGATTTTTATGATAAAAATGTTTTTTTTTTCTTTAATATATCTCCATTACAATGATATAATTTTTTTTAAATGTTCGTGATGTTGTGAAGTGAGTATCCGAATTCAATTTTCAAAATTATATCTGCATATATTTCAATTTCTCCTGGTATTACTTTGGAAGGTTATGAATAATTTAAATTGTCAGATAAATATTAAATTTCGATAAAAATAATTGCTTGAGGGTTTTTATGTTGTGAACTGTTTAATTAATTATTAGCTGATTTATTTTAACCACAAAATTGAATTACATAAATATTTAATTTCAATTGTTTTAAATTCAATATCATAAATTGATCATTTACTTCCAGGTTTTTAAATTGAATACTGCATATAATTTGTACAATAAAAGTTTATTTAAATTTAATATACCACTAATTACATTATTTTTGAAATGATGCTGATGTTGTGAAACGAGTGTCTTCATTCAATTTTTAAAATTATATGTGAATATGATCTTATTTTCTCTGAAATTAGTATGGAAGGTTACTAATATATTAAATTTTCAGAAATGATAGTGAATTTTTTTCCCAATATAGTATACAAATTATTACAATGTACGAATGAAAATTATAGTTGAATGTTTATTATGTTATAAACAGATTAATTAATTATTAGCTGATTATTTTTTCCAACAATTTTAAATTACATGATGATTTAATTTTAATTTCTTTTGATTAGGTAGCATGAACTGATCATGTACTTCAAGGTGATATAATTGACTATTGACTATACATTGTATAATAAGAGTTTGTTAATGTTTAAAATACCTCTATTCCAATTATATATATTTTTTAATTTTGGGATGTTGTGAAATGAGTATCTGAATTTTCATTTCGAAATTCTGTGCACATAGATTTTAATTCTCTCTGGAATAGTTTAAAGGGTTATTAATAATTCAAATTTTCACAAAAATATTAAGTAAAAATTATTTCAATGATTAAATGAAAATAATTCTTCACATCTTTTTGTGTTGTGAAATCAAGAATTTGATTGTTCAAGGAATTTGAAGGAATAAATAGTGATTCGAAAATTGAGTAAAGGAGAAACATGAACACAAAAGTTGGCACGCGCTTGCGCGCGCACATAATAGTCTAGTAAATTAAATAAAGTCCGTATGATAGGTGGATCGGAAAGTACGGCCCTATCAGTTATTCACCTCGATCCCCAGATCTTACCGTGCTAGATTATTATTTATGGGGAAGAGTAAAGGATTTAGTTTACCGCGAGCGTCCAACCACAAGAGCCAACACGATTCATAGAATTACCGAAGCAATGAGGTCACTCGATGCAGCAGAAATTAGACGAGCTCTTGATAACCTTCAAGTCAGAGTACAGGCCTGTATTTCGCAAGGTGGAGCGCAATTTGAACATTAAAGAGTTTGAATGCAGGTTTGCAAAGAATATTTTCGTCTTTCAGTATTTCTAATGGCGGTAAATGGAATTAACATTTCTCAAAAATGTTGTCATAAAAATGTACAGATTCGGCTTAAAAAAACGAAGTTGCGGTGTGAAAATCTCACTTCCGGTCCAAACCGGAAGTTATGAATGTCACTAATCGAAAGCCCGTACCTAATTTACTTTTAAAATGTATTTTTGTTTTCTCAAAAATTCGGTTTCTCGAGATCAGAAGGGTTCCATGCAAATCGAACATGCCCTTAACGCAAAGGTCAAGAAACCGGTTTTAGAAAAAAAAATTTCAAACAAAACTTACGTATTTTTTAGCGAAGAACCCAAATCCGTCATAAAAATATACATGTTCCATATAAAAAAATGAAGTTTCGGTCTGATTCACCCACTTCCGGTAGAGTCCGGAAGTTGATAATATAACCAAAAGGTAGAGCACGCCTGACTTGGTTATTAAATTTTTGTGCGTTTTCCGGAAAACTGACTTCCCTCCATTTTAAGAGGGGTGGACGGGTGGTCTGGGACACCCGGTATAGGTATGTAAATTATGTTAATGAATTCAATAAACATTCAAGTTTTAAATCTAAACAATCATTCTGTCCACATTGAAGCTCCTACATGTTTCTGATCGCTTTTCGTGTGTTTTTTGTCTCGCGACTTTTTCTGTCATGTCGACGTGACAGTTTATTGTATACATCGCCGGTTTGACATCTTAGAAAACTGTCTTCCCATACTTAAAGCAACATGAAGTTGTTTCCCTCGCATGGAAATGCTTAATCGTTGATGTGCAACTTACCAATTCTTCACTTTAGATTAAAAGCAGGGGTATGTCACGCCAGCCATTCCAAAGGTCAATCAAGCTAGCACCTCCACGATCGAAATTCCCAAATCTCTTTGTATCAGCATTTTGGGGTTTTGGGGCTTTTTTTGGGCTGTATTTCCGATTTTGGGGCTCCACTACTTTTTTTGAAAATTCCAATTTGGAGTAGAGGTGCTGGCTTGACTCAAGCCAGCACCTCCACAACGTAAAAATTATAAAAAATTAAAATCAAACACGTCAGAATTTTGGGCTGTTTTTTGGGTTCTTGCACGCGCCAACAACCAATATCCAAAAACCACCCCTGCTGAAAATAAAACTACCCTCTATGTAAAAACTCAAACTTATAAAAAACAAAGTACACCACAATTTCAGGCTTATTTTGGGCTCTCGAATGCACTAAACAAAATTATAAAAAACAACCCCTATGTACAAAAAACCACTCCCAAAGTAAAAACTCAAACCTGGAAACTCTCTATTCTCTCTAAAAACTCTATTCACCCCGTAACCAAACATCAAACATTCCATTTACAAAGTAAAATTTTAAAAAATATCATTTTTTGACAAAGCCATATCAGCATAGTATCGAGGGGTCGTTTTTCAGCGTAAAGGGCTGGAGCCCAAAAATCAAAGTAGGTATTTTTGAGGAGCCCAAAAATCAGAGACTCTATTGACACAGTGAAATTCTCAAAATGATTATTTTTTGACAGAGTCATATCTGCGTGAATGGTTGGAGCCCGAAAATCAAAGTTTGTATTTTTGAGAAGCCCAAAAATCAGACTCTATTTACACAGTAGATATTTAGGATTTACACAATTCACATTAAAGTTTACATATCTAGAAAAGTTCTACAAAAAATATCTTTTGCTCATTTGTGATATTTTTTATCGTTCACGAGCAAACCTAGAAAAGACCAAAATTAAAAGATTTGAAATTTAAAAGTTGAAAATTGTGTTGGATAGAATCAAAATAGATAAAAATTGAACTATCTAAAATTGATACCTCAGTAACTGAATAATTCCTTTAATTTTGAATGGTTACAATTTTAGAGTTCTGAATCTTAATGTTGAACGCTGAATTTTCGATTTTTCCCTGCCGCAAGTTTTGATTTTGCAATTTAAATCAAAATGGTTGGATTTTGAATAGTGTAATTAACGACGGGAAAATGTTTAGATTTTAAACGATTTGGATTTATCTTAAAATAGTTGATATTTTAAAGGGTTCGTGTTGGGATTTGTTCAAGTTTCTACGTTTCGCAGTAGACTTTTTTTTCATTTTAGATATTTTCCATTTAAAATTAGGGGAGAGTGGTCCTCAGTCGGCACTGTAGGTTAAATTGGCACTCTCGCGTTTCTCAGAGATGGCGAACGTGTTGACTTACCCATTTTGTCGTATGACAGGTTGGTAGACATGGACATAATTCACGCTGACAATTGTCACTTTAGTTTTCGCGTGACAACGTGAGCGGGTATAAATTTCTCGTGCAAACGGAATTCCATTTTCATCCATTCTCTTGAATTAGCTATAGGTGTGTAAATGCTTTGAAAAGGTCAATCGATTGAGTGCGTTGGTTTCTGTTTTTTGTGTTTTTTCGCCTGATAAAGTCGACTTTTCTTTTGGATTTTTTTCGTGTGCCTAATAGCATGAAATGTGTAAACATTCGTAGTGGTCCTGAGTCGGCACCAGACAAGTGTTCCTTAGAGATTCTCTGGGGAGAGTTGAGACACGTTTCCCCCTCCAATGCTCGCCGCTGTACCGCATCTTGATATTTCACTGCGGCGCGAAAAGTTTGAAAAATAACGTGTAGCGCAATACGTGACAGAAAGCGAGCGAGCATCGAGAAATCTTCGTGTTTATTTATATTGAAGCTATGATGTGTGAAGTGTGATATGCAAGTTATGTGATTAATAAAGAAGTGAAAAAGAGGTTGTGTATAACCTGCTTTCCAAAGAAAAATATTGACAATATTTTTGTGAGCTATAAGTGTTTTGCAAAAATAGTAAATTGCTGTATTTTATACTGCAATAATTCATCTAAAAACGGGTTTTTCTGAAAACAAATTCCGCGAGATCCTAAACTTCGAGAATGGTGGATTCAGAATATCAATCGAGCAGATTGGGAAGCAAATGACAAATCATGAAAGATGCAATTCCAACATTATTTCAGAGTTCACCAGTGAGGAAAAGACAACCAATTAACATTGCTTTTGTAAAATTGAACAAATCTTCATCCTTTCCTAAAATTCATTTTTACTTTCTTTGTATGTATAACCTTATCGAACCAAAGCTTTGCTTCCAACCTACAAAATGTATTTATTTTACCAATATTATTTGTGAAAATTTGTATAATATATATGCCTGAAAGTGATTTTTAATAACATTTCGTTTATTTCAAATGTTTAATTCCATGATATTCTCTTTATTTTGTATTAAATCTGTTGTGGAATGAACACTCTATTTGAAAATAGCGCCATTTTTAGAATAGCGGTTTCCGGTACAGCGGTACCAATCAGAATTTGAGTACCCCGCGTCTGAACTCTCCCTTGAGGATATCTAGTGTTCCTGAGTCAGTACCTTTTTTGTTGCTTTTTTGTTATTTGTGTTATTTTATTTCGTTGTGCTTCAATTCCATGCCACTCGTCTCTTGATGGTTTTCTTTAGTTTGGTTGTGTTTCGACTGCATGTAGCTTGTCTCTGGTAGGTGTCCTTTTATTTTCTGTGTGTTTCTCCTTGACTTTTCGCTGATTCTATTCTCCACATGTTTTTTCATTGTGAATAGTTTAAATTTGTCCATTTCCTCCTAAAAATTACATAAACTGTCCTTTTTCTTGCATTTGAGTGGAAAAAATTATGTAACTGCATTGCGAATTGTAAATGAAGGATCGTGGTATCTGAACAAAGACATTAGGGCGCGATTAAACCCGGTTTACTCAGTTATCGACAAAAACTCTTGCTGTGCTGACTTAGCACAACTCCCCCCTACTTTTTATTTTGAACGCTTTTGTAGAATAATTAAATTTTAAAGATTTTCAGTTGAAACAATTTCATTTTGAACGGTGGAAATAACGGTGAATTTATTTTTGATTCTAGACAAAGTCTAATCAATTTTAATATTAAATTATTATTTTTGTAATGTAATAACTACTTAAAATCCTAGAATTTCCGAAGTTCCGAATTCGAAATTTGCAATTCAGTTTTCAATATCAATTTTGAATTGTCAAATTTTAATCGCATCAAATTAGAAATTATTTGAATTCAAAAGTTTTCAATTATAAATTATTCAATTTTGAGCGCTTTGAATTAAAAATTGTACAATTTCAACGACTTTCTAATAAAATTGTCCAATTTTCAAAATTTTAGTATGAAATTTTTCAATTTTGTGAGTTTCTGTCTTCAAAATTTTCATTTTAAAATTATTAAATTTCAAGAACTTTTATTTAGAAATAATAATACAATTCCAGTGATTCCTTTTCATTCCAATATATATTTATATATGGGTGATTCTCCACAGACAGGGAACTTTTGACAAGTCCCACTTTTTTTGGGAAAATGTTTCAAAAAATTTTTGTTTCATAATGGTTAGGTTCATTGGTCTTCAAGAAAGGGGCCCTATAAATATTTACGCTTAATTCGCATTTGAAGAACCTGTAGAACATAAAAACGTTTTCAATTTTTAATTTTGCGGGTGATTTTCTCTGATTAAATGTAAAGTAAAACAATACTGTAAAATATTCACAAATTAAACGTAACTTGGCAGGGAAGAATAGTTTTGTTTAAAAAATTCAAAGTTTTTCCAAATTTTAAATTTTTTTCAAATTTTAATTTTTTCCCCAAATTTTTTTTCAAAATGTTTGTACATTCAAAGAATGTACCAACATTCTGATTCTTGATTTACGTTAATTTTTAATAAAATTATTTGGAAGAGGGGTTCGATTAGCTCCATTTCGTCCCTGACAGCGAAAAACACGTTATGGTATCCGATGGTACGGTAACCGAAAACCATACAAAATTACTTTTTACTCTTTGAAAACAAAAGTAATTAACAAATCCTCCTGACAAAAACTCCTTTATTATTTTCTACACGGAATTGTCATCTTTTCATTGGTATTTATTACGAAATATGAAAGTTCTTATCAGGTACGGTATCCGATACTAATAAAAATACCCTACATTTTCGGTTACATTTTTTCACTTTGCAAAAAAATCTCTTAATTTTTTGTTATGAAGTTTCGACGAATGAGTAGTGTGACGTTTTTTCGAGATATTGTCAGAGGATAAGACTTAAAAAATGATCATAAGTTGATGGAAGGTATGGGAGATTCGTTTACCGTAACCATCAAAAACATTTAGGGAGACACGTGTATAATTAAATTTTCTGTTCTAATATAACAAATAAATTAAATTATTTGGTATGAATTTGATAGTTTTTGAGTCAAACATTCCTAACTATCAATTAAAAGTTTAAAGATAATTCACTATGTATTAAATACACGTCTCTAAACTTGGCGCCGTGTACGTAGAGACATCCCAAGAAGGCATTTTTCGAGTATTTGGGAGCATTTTGCTAAGACATACGATGATGTGACTTGATTTTTCTTTACGGAGGTCTTGTATCATCATAAAATGAACAAGTTAGCCAAGTTTGGTAAAGAAGCACTACTTAGTTTAGTTAGTAGAGGTCCGAGACATAAAAGTGCCCTGTATGTGGAGAATCACCCATATATTGGATATTTCTAATATATTTTTAATTTCAAACGCTTTCAATTCGAAATTATTCATTATTATTTTGAAAATGTTTGAAACTTGATATTTAAAATTTTGCCTAATGACAGATTTTTTATTTGTTTATATTTTCAATGTTAGGGGAAAAAACCCAGAATCGTGAACGCAAATCAGAAAATTGACTTTTATTATAATTTGTTATCCACTTTACCACGAGACAAGCCATAATCATTCTTAATTTGATCAAATGATACAATTTGTCGCGTTTTCTTTTTGAATGAAAATTTTGACATGACAGGGGCGCGGTGCGGCGCGGCGGCGCGTGCCAGCATTTAGGGGGTTTGCTTCAGCGATTATTGGGTAAATTAACGTCGGGCTAATTGTATTAGCGACGCGTGTCCACTGCGTGCCATGGAGATAGGAAATAGACGGAAATCTGTAGTAGTTACCACAGCAAAAGCACAGGCCTAACTTCTCTAATGTCTCTATAAATTCAACCTCATTCAGCCACCTGGCTAAAATTTGAGGGGATAGTTTAATTTAATTTCTCGAGCCAAGTTAACAAATAATCAAATCTACAGTTCTGATTAAATCAATTTTCGAAACA
Organism: Andricus quercusramuli; assembly: GCA_932178445.1. Lineage (NCBI taxonomy): Eukaryota > Metazoa > Arthropoda > Insecta > Hymenoptera > Cynipidae > Andricus > Andricus quercusramuli. Next base: position 13,523 of record CAKNXH010060304.1, read on the forward strand.
ACGGCGTAAATTTATTTTGCATGAAATAACAAATTACTATTAGAATCTTCTAAGTTTAAAAATGAAGATCATCTTAATTTTTTTAATGAGTAATGATTTGAACTTGTAATCTACAAAAATTTGTTAAAAATTCCAAAACCAAAAACTTTCTTCAACAAAGGAGGCTAACGTTGGTAAAAAAATTAGAGGTTACCTATAAACAATTCATTTTTGCAGTCCTTACACTTTTATTAAACAAAAAAGAGTTAAGGGAAGATCGCTAAAGAGGAAATTTAAAATGATCATTTATATACTTTATTTTATATATATTTTTTTTATAGTTTATTTAACTGTCAGAGAATTATACTCCTTAATAAATCGTTATATTTAACGTGCATGTTCACCGAATCAAAATACTGGATTCAAGTTTCCATAATTTTTTGTTTACAATTTTAAGAAATATGAGAAAGAATGGAAATAGTTTCTTAATAGTCCTAATAGGGTCGATAGAGGTAAATGTGATAACGTAGTTAGTACGATGAAGAGAAAAAATTTCGAATGAAAAACAAATTATCATATGATCTTTTGATTTGAATCTTTCCTGAATGAAGCACCTATTGTTAAATTTTTTTTTCAGAAATGAAGGAAGATATTATATGTTCCTTGAGTATTTCTTTTTTTCAGAAATTTTTCAGTTTTTCTATCTTTAATGATAAATTATGACAGAGTAATAAAAAATCATACTTAAAATAGGTGTGATATCTGTTTCTCGTCTTTCTTTTTCATTGTGAAATATGAAAATCTGTCCACAACTCAATGTTAGCTAAAGAGGTTAATGAACCTCATGTTTGCAATAAAGATGTAAATACATATATAATAATTAGTGAATAACTGAACAGAGATAACAAAGAATTTATCGTTCCAAGTGGAAGGGAATTCGATAAATGTAAGTGAAAAAGGTACTGCGGGGATTTTTTTCCGCACGGAAAAAAAGGCTTTGTCATTTTAACAATCTAATAATTTGTTACTGAAAATAATGTTGTTTTATCAAGTGACATGATTATATTGACAAATAAAACATAGTTAAAATAACAATGCCAACTTTGTTAATTCCATAACAAAACCTGTTTACTGAAATAACAAACTCACATTGTTACCATGAAACCAATTCATAACTAACAAAGTTATTTGTTACTCTGACAAACAGGATTATTTGTTACATTAAACATTATTCATTAAAATTAAAAATATTTGTTAATAATTATATATTATATTATATAAACAAATAACTTTGTCACTGTTACAAAGATTTTTCTAACAATGCCAACTTTGTTAATTTAACCCATTTTTTTTAATAGTCCAATCTTTACAAATTTATTTTGTTGAAGTATCAATTTTTTTTTTACAATGACAAAGTATTTTTTTCCGTGCGGGAAACTCTTTTATCAGTGTAGTGGCTGTATCAATACGGTCGATGTGATTGCAGAACTTACCAGATATTGATTATCGCAATTGCAGCTCCATTGGCTGTTCATCAAATCTAATTCCTCGAGTCTGTTCCACCTTGCGAGGAAATACTCAGGCGAATATCACAGAGCGTTATTCGATATTAGCAATTTCTTCAATGAGGGCCAATTTGTGCCTTTCCTGCAGTTTTGGAAATAAAATAAAACACTTGATAAAATTTACACAATTACCTGATCAAGCCCGAGGGGCTACTCACTGCGGAATCTAGAAAACTTAAAACTGTGAATGCGGCAATCTGCATTGAATTCTTATAGAGATTTCCAAGATTTCGTTGAGATTGCCGGGATTTCCGAGATTTCCGACCCTGCTCGCGATCAGAACTCACGTGGGGTTCTTCTCGGATACGCTAAACTCGGCGGCTTTCGGATGCAGGTGGCTGTTCGTTTAACGCCTAGGAGCGTGTGTCGAGATGCTCAACACGACCATGAGGTCGTGTTGAATCTTGGAAATCTTTGGCACAGTCTGGACAGAGATGACTCTGTCCACACTTAGCCTAAGATTTCCAAAATTTCCACACGCATGCTAGATTGTTGAGATTTCCAAGAATTCCTCCAAGAGTTCTTTCAAGATATCCCGCGCAGCAATATTAGATTTCTCAGTAAGTAGCCCTTTGATCAATCCACATTTTCCCACATTTGAAAAATTTAGATTACCAGCTGCTTTTAGAATGAAGATTTAAAGAAGATATGTCAAAGATTTTTTTTTAAATAAAAATTATGTTTAAAAATTGCAGAATGAAGGTTGGTGAGCTTTGTTTAATAATACCTAACTGTAGAGAGGGGTTGAATTCTAAAAACATTTAAATTAATAACTGTTATGATCTTCAAAATTGGGACGCTGTCAATAGTGAATGTAATAACAAATTAAAAAATAGTTGAACTAGGCGGCATGCGTCTACAAGAAAGGGCTACTAAGGCTATTAAAAATATTATATGACATAGTAATTTTTTTTGTTTCAAATTATTGCTGTAAAAACATAATGATTTTAATTAATGGCTAGATAGAAGCAATATGAAGTAAATATATATGATAAATAATAATAATAAATAAATAATAAATCTCAAATATTGCCTCATGACCCAAATAATAAGTTACAAACCGCAAATCTTAATCCGTATATGGCCTAAAATAAGGCACAATAGATAAGGCCCACATATTTTTAGAATTCATTCAAAACTGTACTTTGGACTCTTGTTGTGAAATGTCGATTTTTTTGTTCAATAAATTATTATCAAATAAAAACACTGCTTCTTTTAAAATCTTTTGAATTGAAAAAATGGCCAATTCGATTGTATTATTTTTGGTTGTATGTGGGCACACCCAAATGTGCATGGGATGCTTAAAAAATGATAATAAATTGAATAAATTGAATTGATTATTTTAAACAAATTAGTATTTTTAATTGACATTCATTTTTCAGTGAAAGTTGGTTCAGTCAAGCTGATAATGGTGGAGATTTCGATTAAAAAATCAATGAATGATTTAATAAATGATTAAAAATATTACCATTTTTTAATATACCTATATTGAATTTGTTCTGAGGGGTTTAAATTATATGTTCCAAAGACAACAAATCCATCACTGTCAACATCCTCTTCATCCCCAGAGACTTGTTAGTGACATGCTGCTTCAAACGTGACGAGATAATCCGAATCATTATGTGAAAAGTATAGTGTATCCAGCACAAGAAGTATCATTATTCAAAAAAATAAGGATGAATAGTTAATTTCTATTGGAACTTAATTCTATTTAATTCTAAATATCACAGTACTCAATTAAATATTGAATCAACTCACCTTCACATAGATCTTAGAAATAAAATTCCAACAATAAACAAAAAAATCAGCACATAATTTGTGATATCAAAAACTGCATGTTAAAAAAAAATGTAGAAGTTTCAAATTTTAGATGAATGTTTTAAGTAGAAGTTCTTTTCAAGTTTTGATGAACGCTTTAAACATAGGAAAATATAAATATTAAATTTGTAATACTTGAAAAATGTTTGAAAATTCAAATCTACCCTCGGAAAATCTTTCAAAATAGGGGAAAGTTGCCTAAGACGAGCCCCCTCCTAAGACGGGACACCATGAATATTTTTGTACAAAAGCAATATAGTCATCACTTACGCATGCGAATACGTGTTCAGCAAAATTCTGGTTATTTTGAAGGTGTTTTTTCCTACACTGGAAGTAAATTAACAAAAACAGAAAGGAAAAATTATTTTCGTACGTTAGAGAACGAACTTTCACCTGTTTTAGAAGTTGTGATTTAATAACTCCTAATGATTTGAAGGAGTGAGTTATGTTTTTGTTTGATAGATAATTTTGTAAACTTTGCAACTGATACTTACGTTTTATTAATTCTTATGCTATTTGATTAAAATATTTAAAAAATTGTGATCATGCGAAATTCCTAAAACGAGCCCCGGTTAGGCTAGAGAACTGTAGGTAAAAGCGAAATCTGCTTTCCTTGTGAGTTTCCCATGGTCTCAATGGTAATGACCTAACCTCTTTCTTGCTTTTACATCATGAATAAGAAATTTTTTAAACTATGTCGCTTTTTCGATTTATATCAGTAAATTCTGGATCTGAGATGAATAATATTCGAAATTTTATAACTTTTCATAAATATTTAGTCCTTCAACTTCTTTTACACTTATTTTCTGTTAGACCTTATTTGACGCTTATTTTACGCTTTATAAGGTATTTTACGTAACTAATATGTCATAAACGTAAACATTATGTTTAAACAATACGCTGCGAATAAAATTCATCAATATCTAATGTTTAATTACATAGCTGTTTTTATTTTAAAAAGGGGCCCGTCTTAGGATACCGGGTTGCCTAAAACGAGACAAATACATATTTTTTTCAACATCGAAGTTCATTGCCTTTTAAACACTTTTTGAACTTTTAAGTGTGTGAACTTTGTAAATAAAACATCAAACTATGATGCCAATCATCGCTTTTGCTAAAGTTCCTTAAAATCGAAAATTTTTGGAAAATATGGAAGGGGGCTCGTCTTAGGCAACTTTCCCCTATGTCTTTGTTGAAACATTTGAATATAAATTAGAAACTCCTGTTTGTACTTAATGAAAACCGTTCCCTGGTTATTGGAAAAAGAACTAAAAACTGATTTTAGCGTCAATTAACGTAAACGTAAAAATATTCATACGTCTGAATAAAAAAGTAAATGTTCACAATATCCTTTATTTTTAGAAATTGAAATTCCTCGTAATCACATCATTTATTGTTGCAGTATCACAGAATCACAAATCGTGAACGAATTTATATAATAACTATATTAATTAATTAGATGTTTTAAAAATATTTTCATTAGTTCTTCAGGACCCAGAGTTAAGTTCAATTTTTCTCTCTTCGGAAGTTTTCGTGACCCGTTTGGCTTTCGATTTTGGTTTGGCCACCTAAAAATAACAAAAATTATAATTCTGCTAGAGAACTGAATGTTTTATTTGCTAAATAAATAACGCACCTTGACTTGATCAAGATCTGGATCACCTCTTTTGAGATATTTTCGAAGAAATGGTGCCATCAACATTGGATCTAATTTATCAACGTCTTCTGATGAAATTAAACTAACTACGAGACCAACACTCATCGTTACCAAGGCTCCAGTTACGGTATACCAAAGATAGCTTAATCGATATAGGGTCCAAGGTTCTCTGTCAAATATTATTATAGAATCAGAACAATTTATTACGAAGATAAAAACATTCAAAAATTTGACATTAGAAAATAAATCATTCTTACGCGTCATCATCTAGGATAGTGTCTGGAGGTACCAGCAATAAAAGATTTTTCACTTCTTGGAAAGAGTAGGTGCAACCTTCTGTGCTTACGGGTTTCTCATCGAATCTTTAAAAAAAAAAATGATTTCCAGAAAATTTCAACGTTTTGATGGTATTAATTAATTTTGTATAATTCGAAAAATATAAAGTTTAGCCAAAAACAAACTTCCTGAGTTATACATTAGGGTACAAAATAAAAATATGAATTTTTGAATTTCGCAACCGCCAATAATGATTTTCATTTTTTTAAGTACCTATTGAAGGCTAAAATATTCATTCAGCTTTAAAAAGTGTTTGGTTATTTATCAAGGAATAAGCCCTAAGTTTTACGAAGCAAAAAAAAATTATGGAATATATTATAACCCTTGAACATTTTTTTTTCAGAAATAAAATGCACAGGATTTCTTCTAAAATATAAAGAGAATATTCTCCGTAATGAATAAATTTAAAATCTTTATATAGGGCGGTAGAAAAAATCTCAAATTTTGAAATACATAGAAAATACACATTATATTTATACTTCAAAGATTCTTTTAATACTTTAAAATGTATTTTTAGTTATAATTTACCTGAAAAGGATGTAAGCTAGTTCATAAATGTAAATTTTAAAACAATTCTGCGTTCTTATGAGTTTCGATAAGTTTTACTTACCGGTTCCATTAAATTTTAGGAAATATGATTTGATATTTAAATAAGAACAGGAGGTGTGCCTTGTGCAGTAGAGTAAAATTATATAAATTACGTGTGAAAATGATAATAGAACTAAAATAATACAATAGGCAAAAAAGCTTAAAAATTGAACTATTTTTCTTGAATTATTTTAATTCTACATATCACCATTTTTATATTTAAAATATTTATATAAGCCAAACTTATCGAAACTTACAAAAACGGAGAAATGTATATCAGTAACTGTAATGAAATTACACATTTTCGTATTCTAAGCCTGATAATAGCTTCAAAATTTGCCTTTTTTTCCGTGAAACATAGAACTTATTTCTCAAAAATAACAAATAATTTTTAGGGGTGAAACAATGTTTTAGCCTCAAATTTGCATTCTAAAAAATTGGAAACTAATAAGAATCATTTGCAGACTTAAAACGGCATAACGGAACCTCTTAACAGTTATTTTAAGGGAAATTCAAAGCAGTATTTTGTCACCAAAATGAAGAATCTTATGCAGTAGCGGTTGCAAAATTCAAATTATTGTTCGGCATCCTATTATGCATACATATATGTACATATGTACACATTATTATAAGAATACAACTTTTTATTAGTAGATTTACCTTATTTTCCCACTGGCGATTGCTGCTTCCGCTGAAACACAGAGCCAACTCATGAATCCCAATCCTGAAACTCCGCCGATTAAAGCACCCTGGTTAATAAATAAATTTATGAAAATCCGACTCTTATTTTATGAATTAATAAACAAATATATTGAATATTTGAATCAATATGAAATATAGAATATCAGATGTTACCTTTGCATTGACCCAAGGAATCAAAATACCCATGCTAAAGATTCCAAGAGTGGGACCACTCGTTATAGAACTTAAACTCATGGACAACTATGACCAAAAAATAAAGATACATAAAAGCAGGGCTTATTTTAGAATAATTTTAGAGCGCATAATGTATACCTGCAAAACATGGGAGCCAGTTTTTTCAACAACGAAAACCAAGCCGACACAAATAATTCCCAGCGAAACGACTGTCAATTTCATCAGCAAATCTGCAGCTCTTGGAGTGAATGGGGTTTTTCGATAAGGTTTTATAAAATCCTCCAATACCACTGCAGCCATCGAATTGAGACCAGTTGATAGGGAACTGTAATAAAAAAAATATTTATGTTAAAAACTGTTTTGTGAATAAACGAGAGAGAGAGAGAGTGGAATGATAATATCTTCATCAGAAAATGAAATACCTGAGGGCTGCACTAAAAACTCCAGCAACGAAGAGACCAGGAAGTCCCGGAAGATCTCCTAGAACTTTCATTACAAGAAGCGGAAGAAGTTGATCTTTAGCTTTTGCCAACTGAAAAAAGGGATGTAAAAAGACTTATTGTCAATTACAAGGATGAATCAAAGTTTTAAAAGTATTCGATCTATTACTATTATTATTTTATTTGCCACGTAGTTCAAGGTCCTTCACGTTAAAATCATTACTACAATGAATTTTACCTTTGTGCTTAATGGATCGCACTCGTGGTACCAAGCGTACGCGAGCATTCCTGCATAGCCACAAATGCCAATCAAAGTCAAAACACCTACTATAAAGCACCAGAGAGCCCTGCAAAATAAATCTAAGTAAAATATAATGCTTGAAATTATTACTCAATTTTAGCATTATTTTTTCACCGGATTCATTGATAATGATAAAATTCAATGATGAAATTTAATTACTAAATTTTCAGAAATTCGAAAGACATTTTAAAAAAAGAACAAAAATCTAACGAACAAATTCAAGAAGATGTTTAGGTAAGTGAAATTAGTCCGCACGGAAAAAATTTATCCGTAAAAAAGTCAAGAACTAGTAGCTAGGTCTCGGATATGAGAAAAATGCATCGGATATTGATGTATTTTCGTAAATAATTTGCAAACTTTGAGAGAGAATTGACGAACTTGATGTGAAAATTCTAAAACGATTGATTACTTTTTTTTACTTGAATAATTACAAACATATTACGAGTGATTGGGAAAAGATTCTCCGAGCACTCACGAGCTTTCCCGACAAATCTGGGAACTGGAAATTAGGTTCGCCTGTACGTGGCCCGCACACACGCTCGCCCAAACGCGCGGTGCGTGTGTGCGATCGTATGTCTGCTTCAAGCTCGTCGGATGAGAGGCTAGAAGTTTTATAATACTTCTCATCTTTAGCCTCGATGGCTGCCCGTGCTTACGCACTCCTGGTTTATGTTTACAAACTGGTGAGCCAGCCGTCTTTATGGGTTCGAATCCCCTCTGTGTTGCGAATTTATAAATTAATATAAAAATATAAATTAAATCGCAAAAATACAATTTTTCCTATCTAAATTTCAGTCTGAAATGTTCAGGAACTGTTCGTAGGAAATTTATCCACACATTTCTCATAGCAATAAGGATGCAATGTTTCATTTTCTTATCTCGTATCCGAAATCTTGCTACAAGTTCGTGACTTTGACATGGATAAATTTTTTTTCGTGCACGCACTTTTAAATTACTCCATTTAAATTTTTTACAAATCAAAAACAAATGAAGAGAAAAGAAAAAGAATGGAGATATTTGAGAGTGTTTTGACCAAATTTGATCGTTAAATTCTTGTTTTTTGTTTTAAGAAATTTGTTGTATTTCTAAGAGTTTGGTAATTACATTCTATAATAGCCTAACTCACAAAATCTAAATTTTTCCCCACTCTTACAAGGGGAAGTTATGCACTGTTTGGAATTTTATACTTCTCTCAGAAATAGGCCATTGCCAAACTTGTAATATGGATATCACATAGACCGCGATGCGGTTGGATCAGGCGGTAGCACTCCAGGTTTGTAACCTGAAAGTCTAGGTTCCCCTCCTGTTGCCAATTTTTTTTAATTCAAATGTTTTTAATTGCAATTGGCTATTAAATCTATTCAAATCAAGCCAAAAGATTAATTTTCAACCATTTTTTTCATATGAAACTTGGGTTGAGCAACCTTGACCACTATTACTGCAAGAAAAGGTTTATATAGACCATACAGACAATTAGACCATTCCAATTCTTCTTTACTCGCTTGAATATTTATATTTTGTTTCTCATTATTTTCATATGAGATAAAAATGAAATACATGAGAATGGAATAAATATTCAAATTTAAATAACATTGTCCAACTTTTCTCCCGACATTATCATTAAATAAAACACTTCGGAAAACTTTTCTAATAGTTAACAGCTCTGCCACACACTTTCAACAATACTAAACTCGAACTTGGATTTAAGCCCAGTTTTGATTCAGAGCTTCGGCTCAAATCCAGGCTCTCCGAACGTAAGCATCAGGGCCGTGTGAACACTGACAAAGAACTTGCGCAATGTGACGCAACGTGACGCAGTCACCCATTTAGGACGTTATTATCGCTACGCTACTGCTTTCGGCCCTAAAAGGCCCTAAAACGCTTTCTCTTTCGGCCCCGCAGCTCCTCTCATCCGAAGCCGCCGCGCGGCGCGGCATCAGTTCTCGGAAGGCTGCAACCAAGTTTTTTCTTGTACGTGTTCGAGTGTATCTCATTCATTGATCGCTTGATCTAATCGAGTGTTGAAGTAATTTTGCATTTAAGATGTAAATAAATTGAGTAGTCACTTGCAATAAAAAAAAATCTGCCTGGCGCTGCGCGTGCGGCTTGCAAGTTTGAGCACGCCCAGGGCGTGCACCTGTTAAATCTCGGGCTTCGCGCGCGATAATATATTTAATTCGCGCTACGCGCTCGCTCATAAAACATCCCTCACATTTTCGCACAGGACGTTTAAAATTACAGGTCAAACCATCGGAAACTGAAATTTAGTGGTTGTGAATTCTCTTTTGTTAAAGCTCCTTCGGCTTCAAAGAACACATTCTCATCACGTGTCTCTTTTGTTATTAAACATTTTATTGTACCTTGTGTCTTTTTTCCATATATTTGATTTGTTTATTTGTAATTACAGTTTTCACGATTAAAACAAAAACTACGCGTCTTATCAAAAAATGATTAAAACAGATTTGTAGCCTTTTTTTTGGTGAACAACTTTTGTCTGTTCATTTTTTCCGTAGCTTGTGTAATTTGTCTAAAAATTTGATTTTTCTATTTTTAATGTTGTTTTTTTTACGAATAAAACAAAAACTTCGGGTCAAATCAAAAAGTCATTCATAATGAATTTGTAGATCTGTTTTCAGTGCACAATTTTTTATTTTATAATCTTTTTTCGTATCTTGCATACTTTGACCGCAAAATATAATTTTTGATTTTTCATTATTTTTTGTACGATCAAAATTTGAAATTTTCGATTTTTCAAGAAAATTCAAAAAGTTGTTATAATAATCTCGTAGGGCTTTCAAAAGCAACGATTTTCTTGCTTTTTTTATATCGTAAGTTGTTTGGCTTAAAATGTTCATTTTCGTTTGTTTTTTGTATTTTAAAAATGCCACAACTCTTATAATGTTATTTCCATCAGAAAAAGTCACGAGAATAAATTACCTGGCTTACTGAGCACTACAAACAGCCGTATACAAAATTTCCAAATCTTAAAAAAAATGGTCTCGAACATTTTGAAAAATTTTTGAATTTTCATCCAAAATGTCTGGCTAACGAATTCGTCTTTTCTTTCTACACCCTTATAAAGTGTGCTGAAGCGCAATATAGTCTGATACGACATTTGATGGAATCCGCAAAATTCATTTTTCTTATAAAACCAGTACCTTCTCATTAATGAGAATGTAAAAATTCAAAAGAAGAACAAAATTAAAAAAAAATTCGTGCAGCAGAAATGGAGCCCAGGCTTTCCGGTTACAAACTTGAAGCGCTACCATCTGATCTAACCGCTTCGCGATCCATTTGACGTGCGTGGATTTTTTAAAAGCAGTTTTTCTCGAGAATAGGTGAAAAGCGAATCTTACTACTTTAGCATATTACAAGTTTGGAAATGACCTATTACTGGGAGGAGTATAAATCTAAACAAAATTTTGAAACCAGCTTTTGAATTTAAAAGAAAAACAAAAAGTTGCTACCGTGATATCGGGGAGCTGGATTGAACTATTTGAAGACTGTTTCGCAAGAATCACCTATGTAATCCTTAAGAATATTAATGAACACATACAGTACGTTTCTTTGAAAGAATTTTTCGATGTTTTAATTTTTTTAAGTTTTGAAGGTTTGGACTAATAAATTTTTGATATCTAAAATTAATAATATTATTTGTGAGTGCATCCAGAGAAATATTAAAGCGTCCATAGATTATTATTAGAGTTTAATTCATCACAATAATGAATTCTTTTTCAAGAATTCGGAAGAATTTTGTCTTTGAAGCTTTCGGCGAATGAAATTATTTTGTTGATGTTCTTTATTTATTCTTTTACTTTTAAATCTTTGAAATGATGGAATATAATTAGAGCAAGTTATTGGGCGACCGTATCAATGAAACAATTAGAAAGTCCTTAGCGGCCTCTCTGGTCTGAATGAAAATTTCCTTTATTTGAAGATGTGAAAATCGCAACGTTTCGGTTCTGGATTTGAACCCTTTTAAGGCACTGATGTTGTTGTCGCCGGTGTTGTTCGTGCTGGTGTGATGTGAGTTTTCGGCCATCGTTATCATCGTAGCAACATCAGTACCTAAAGAGGGTTCAAATCCAGAACCGAAACGTTTCGATTTTAACAATATCTTGAAATAAAGAAAATTTGCATTTAGAACAGAGAGGCCGCCAAGGATTTTTGAATTAATGGAATAACTTTTTAGATTGTCATATTCATAAATATGAATTAATGAAATGCGAAAAATATAAAAATGTTATTTCATTTCATTTTTTTTTATTTTATTGATTATATTTTAGAGAATTGATTTATTATATATTTTAAAAAAACTAACTTCTATTTTTTTTAACAACCAGTTTTATTATGTTGTATGCATCTTGCTTTTAAGCATTTTTGAGTCAATAGAAATGGTTTTGTAAAATATGGCGTTTAGGATGTAATGGAATGACCCCATTTCAATATCCCATTCATGTTAATTCAGAGCAACTGCAATGAAAAATTGGAAAAATTGAGCATTTTTTCTTATTGGGAAACAATTGAAACCATCCAAAATTTAACACCTAATATTTTTTCATTTTCTAATGAAGCTCACCTTCTCGCTGACTGAAGAGTCGGCAATGCGAGGTATCGTTGAACCATGTTTTGATTAACTGCAGAAATTTGCAACCAATGTACGAAACCACCAATTACCAAAGCCCAAATTGTATGTCTCGTCAAAGGACTCCAATCGGTTCTATTTTAAAACAAATAGTACCCAATGGTATATAAAATCAATATAAAAATCAATATATAAACTCAATTTATTATTTTCTAAAATCATCTTTAATACTGTAAATAAAAGCAACAATTCTGAAGGCATTAAGTTATAATATTATTGGTTAAAAGACTAGTTCAAATTAAAATTCAAACAACAAAAAGGTATATTTTTGAGAGTAATTGTAATACTTACGAGGGTATTTCGATTCTTCCAGATTCGAGATTTCTCAAGATAACTACCGATAATCCTCCGAGGTCAGAAGTTCCTTTACAAACAATAAGCAACATTGCTCCAAACATTATAAAAGTCTGAACGAAGTCGGTCCAAACTACAGCACGTAATCCACCCTAGAAGAATAGTTTAAATTATATTCTTTTATTGTAAAATTTGTAAATCATTCTAAAAAATAAATTGCCATTCTTACCACACAAGTGTAGAAAATGCAAACGATGCAGACGAAGGGTGTAACTATATGAACATTGACACCAGTAACTGAAATATTCAATGTAAATAACATAAAAAAAATATATCATTTACTTGAGAATAAGTAACATTATACATGAATATCATCCAGGGAATCTGAGCAAAATTAAGAACTTCCATAGGCCCTGGTAAACTTAATTAACCATTTCTATATAAATTATCATTTTAGACATTTTAGTAAATCATATTTTCTGCACCTTGATTAAAAGCCAATGCTGGGACGTAAATGACAATTGGAAGCCATGTTATCTGGAAAATATTATCAATAATTAGGGTTCATCAAAAGACTTGAAAATATTAAACCATGAGATTAATTCATTAAATCATTATGATCATAAAGGTTGAGGAAAAGTTTCACATGATTTTTGAAGTCCTCAACTTAAAAATACAACTTACTTCAAGATCTTTTTAAACTAAACACAATTCCAATAAACTTAGAATTGTGATGAAATTATATTAATGTTATTTACCAAGTTTTTAATTTAATGTTGTACTTGCAATTGAATGATAGTGCATTTTAGGGGCCGGATTCTATACATAACCGCTTATACATGTTTCTGGCTGAGGGGTCGTCCATAAACTACGTTTCAAATTTTAGGCTATTTTTTAACCCCCTCATCCCCGAAAAGTAACGTAGCCCAAAATTCTATCAGGGTAATTTTTCCAAAAGCATCATGCTCTGTGCGCTCGCGTGTCGCACCAAAAATGTATATCCCGTGAACTAACATAAACTATATTTATTATTTCTTTTCGCATTTCTCTCCTCAAAAATGTAGAATAACGTGCGAAAAAAAATTTTCCTTTGAAAGAAAAAAAGTTTAATTTGTTTATTTACAATTGATATTTTTAAAATAAATTTAATGTTTTTATATTCGGTAGAAAAATTTCCGACGTTTTCAGACAAAAATTTCAACGTAAGAATCATCAAAATCCGTTTAGCCGTTCACGAAAAAAATGTTGATCGTGTAGACTGTAGTAACATTAAATTTTCATTGTTAAATTTTTGTTCGCGACCAAAACCTAGGTAAATCTTTTCGAACATAAGGGCTATCAATTCATTGTAGCCTACTTTGGATAATTTGACCTGAACTAAAAATTCAAACTCGATTTAAAAAAAACTGGTGAGCATAGAATTCCATAGTTCGGTGCAGATTTTGATAATGCTGGACCAATACTACAATGATAGGTCACTTTTTTGGCTCTGCACACTTTTTTTTATGTGTCTGTGTAATTGGAAAAGAGAAGCTATACTTTCAATTAATTTTTATCGTACATTAATTTCTCTTATATTTTTGCCAGAAGCACTGAATTTCCGCAACTAATAATAATCATTGTGGATAAATACTACCAGTGTGGGTCCACCACACCCATGACGGGTCAACTACACGCAGTATTCCCCGAACGGTCACCCATCCAAGTACTAACCGCGCCCAACACTGCTTAACTTCAGTGATCTAACGGGAACTGGTGTTTTCAGCGTGGTATCGCCGTTGACTTTGTGTATAATTTGTGTATAACATTATAAAAAATTTGCATGCACTTCCGAAAAGCACATGCCTCCGATTAATTTGAAACTCCATATACCCATAAGTATTTTGACGTTTTGATTACGAATATGATATTGAAAATAGCCGCTGACTTGATTTTCATGGTGAAAACCATGGAAAACCAATAAAACTCGAGGTTTTAATATTTATCTCAGTAAATACACAAAATTTCAGACAAATTTTTGGACAAAATTTGAAGATCCAATCAAAATAATTATACATTTTTTATTACAAACACTTTTCCTCTAGGATTAATAGATTCTGAGAAAAACGCTATTGAAATTCGCTGAGTGCAACAGGCTTGAAACTTAAATTGGTGTCAAAAGTACGCGACCCTCATTTTGATAGCTCGCAACTCGTTCAAAAAAAAATCGCAGAAAATTCTGACCAGGTAGACGTGAAATCTCAAGGTCTCCTGAATTGAAAGATATGTATATTGTTGTTCTAAAAATATTGTTACGATAGCGCTGATGTAAAACGTGCCAAAAAAACAATTTTGAGGCTTCCCAAAACGAGCTGGACGTCTTGAAAAATCTGAAAACATTCACAAATGGTCCTTAAAGTGTTCAGAATGCAAGGCAGTTTTCCAAATTTCCTAATATGAAATTGTTTACTAATTACAGACCGTTTTCCACAACCATATCATCTTGGAAAGGAATAATTATAGGAAGTTGTTTTATGGCTCAAGATGTGCAGTTTTGCAACGCGATTGAAATACAATTTGAAAAACTGAAACTAGATCAATATTTCGCGAAATAAACCTTTACGCACATTCCGGGATTTAACGAGAGTATATTAGTTTTCCGTTTTGTGGCTTAGGGGTCCGAATTATCTGCCTTCGTCTATCAGGTTCCAAATTTATAATGTTAATTTTCTGTTTTTATTTTTGTGTCTTATGCCCACAAAAGAAAGAGGATACAAGAATATGAAAATTTGATATTTCCTCAATTACCATGCTCATTTCTTTGACTTGTCGTCTCTCAGGTCTCTGAATGTATAACTTTAAAATCTCAAATGATTGGCTTATGTTTTATATTCAAAAAAAGGGGGGAGGGCAATTTTGAAAACAACGAAAAGTTGTGCGTAAAATTCAACCAGAGTGCCATTTTTTATTTACCCACTTTTCCGTATCGTACGATCAGGTTTATAACATTATAGTTTCGCTCATTTAATAGATATCAAACTCATTACAAAGTAAGCAATACGTAAAAATCAGTATTCAAAGTGAATTACTTTAGTGCAATTATGTCTCATAGGTGATGTTAAAATAAGAATTCAATGTTACATACCTATGGCTATGTGGGCACTAATTGAAGACAGAACGCAGTAAATGCAAATGTTTAAAGATTGTTATTATACTTCAGTCACATAGAACAATAATTTTAAGCATATGGAAAATACACACACAAACACACATATATATATGAACCAAAGAAAAAGAAAAAACCGACGCACAAAAATCTATCTTAGAGAATAAAGGAAATGTGCCAATAAACTTTTTCTAGAATAAATCACCGAAGAGGGCCCATATATGGAGCTGAAACGTCTGATGAAAATTTAAATCTCCTTCATCTTTTACGGACCCC
>CAKNXH010060305.1:0-68830 GCA_932178445.1 Andricus quercusramuli
TGGCGTGGACACCCTGTATATACAGGGTGATCCATTTTAATCTATAATCCCAAATATTTTCTAAACTACCTCATCAGCATAAAAAACGGTTGATACAAAAGTTGACCACGACATAGGGGGCCATTTAACTGTACCATTTATTTTGACCTTGAGATCAATTTTCAAGGTCATTTCAAGGTCAAGATGATTTTTTTAAATGAATACCCCTATTTTTGACTGCAGGTTTGAATAGAGCGGAAAATTTTACGTCAAAAATGTACTATGGAAATTTTGTTTTCGTGACCTTGAAGAGGTCAAAAAACAAGCTCAAATGTACAGAAACGATCAGATGCCCTTTTTCTGAATTTGCGTGATTTTCTGGGTAAAGCAAACGTTTAAGATGCTTTAAAAAAGTCGATAAAATGTGGAAATGTGAACCACCTTCACCACCTTGTCAGCCACGACCTTCAGGTTAATTGTTAAGGTCATTTATAGGTCAAGAAGATTTAAAAAAATAGAAATCCCTATTTTAGACTGCGGGCTCGTAAAGAACGGGGAATTGTACGTGAAAATTGGTATTGTGAAATCTTTCATTTTAACCTACAGAAGGTCACATCAAGGTCAATTATTTAAAAAGCGCTTGGAAGTTTTTTTTCTTCAATTTACTGGTTTTCTGGGCAATCTCAACGTTGAAGGTGCCTTCCACAAGTACAAGATAAGTTGCAAAAATTTCGACGACCTTGATTAAATTGACCTTCAAGTGTATTTTCCAGGTTTATGAAGGTCAATGTCATTTTTTTGAATAAAAAAGTTGCCGTTTTTTTTACAAAAGTTTGATTTAATTTTAGCATTTTGCAGAAACAACAAGGTGGACGTAACAAATTCTCTTTCCTTTGGGGTGCTTGACGTCGTTGTTCCTGGGTAATGCTAAAAGTAAATCAAACTTTTGTAAAAAAAAACGGCAACTTTTTTATTTTAAAGAATGACCTTGACCTTCATAAACCTGGAAAATACACTTGAAGGTCAATTTAGTCAAGGTCGTCGAAATTTGTGCAACTTACTTTGTACTTGTTGTAGGCACCTTCAACGTTGAGTATACCCAGAAAACCAGTAAATTAAAAAAAAGCTTCTGAGCGCTTATTAAATAATTGACCTAGATATGACATTCTACAGTTCAAAATAAAAGATTTTGAAATACCAATGTTTGCGTACAATTTATTGTTCTTCACGAGTCCACAGTCTAAAATAGGGATTTCTATTTAAAAAATGGTCCTGACCTTTAAATGACCTTAACAATTGACTTGAAGGTCGTGGCTGACAAGGAGGTCGAAGTGGTTCACATTTTTACATTTTATCGACTTTTTTAAAGCATCTTAAATGCTTGCTTCACCCAGAAAACTACGTAAATTCAGAAGAAGGGCATCTGATCGTTTTTGTGCATTTGACCTTGTTTTTTGACCTCTCCAAAGTCACAGAAACAAAATTTTCATAGTACATTTTTTACGTAAAATTTTCCGCTCTATGCAAATCTGCAGTCAAAAATAGGGGTATCCATTTAAAAAAATCATCTTGACCTTGAAATGAACTTGAAAATTTATCTCAAGGTCAAAATTAATGGTACAGTTAAATGGCCCCCTATGTCCTGGTCAACTTTTGTATCAACCGTTTTTTATGTTGATGGGGTAGTTTAGAAAATATTTGGGATTATAGATTAAAATGGGTCACTCTGCATACATATTATAATTTTCTTACATTTTTGACGAATATTCTTGTAAATCAAGATGTGGCCGATAAGTGTAATTCCGGAAATGTATCACAACATTATAAGTCAGTTTCTATTTTCAATTTCCTGTATTTGAAATCTCCAGGAATTCTAATTTCCCTATATGTCACTTTTCGACATCCTGAAAAACTGCTCTTCAGAGAGTAAAATGGTTTAAAAATTACGCAGGAAAATGTTTCCACTGTAAAATAATAAAAATCCTGAAGCGTTTTTAATAAAAGCTTTTGAACCTAGAACTTGCCTCATAGCATTTATTTTCGAACACACTTTTTAATTTGCCTTTGTACTGTTAAACAGCTCGCAATTGAAGAGATATCATTCCTTCTCGACAGGGGCGATTTGCAGTAGGTTCGTGCTGTCCACGCGTAGTTTAAAACTTTTAAATCGAAAAAGTCGGCACATGCTGGCCAAGCTATAAGCTATAAGGTATGAAAAACCAATAAAAATCTTTTTGTTGAAAAAAATCAGTCTTGTTTCACTACATAAAATAGGCTTAATGTCTTTCTTGAAGACAAAAAATGTGCTTGAATCTAGCTTTGAGTCTTGAATGGAGCTCAAATAAGGGTGTAACAAAAACAAACTGTATCGAAAACTAGACTTCTTTCTATATATTTATGTTCATTTTGGGAGATTCTTACTTCCCTATGATATCTAATAAATTAGTTCCCTCATAAAGGGAGATTTTTCACTAACAATACAAAATTAATTGCAGTACTGGTGCATATCAAAAAAGTTTTTCTCGTATATACAAGGTGAGGAATTTTTCGGAAAACTTAAAAATCGATATTGGTAGGTCATAGGAGAGCATTAATGATTTATCAGTGGTTTGCTCGGTGTGCCTTGTTGAAAGCCTTCCTGACATCGAAATACGTATACCTAAATCACGGTTTCGTTAAAATCACTTTAAAATAAATGTGCGAACACTAAAAATTCCTTTCTTCAATTTTTATCTGAGAAGTCTCATAGCTATTTTCACTTCTCACTTCGGTTCCTTCAAAATGTTGAGTTTTGGATTTTACTATAAATTTTATTTATTTTTTATTTTTTATTGTCGATATAATCATTTTCAACAGAAGGCTAGAGAAATGTAGGTAAAAGCGAAATCTGCTTTACTTGTGAGTTTCCGATGGTCCCGATGGTAATGACTTAACCTCTTTATTGCTTTTACAACATGAATAAGAAAATTTTTAAACTATGTTGCTTTTTCGATTTATATTAGTAAATTCTGGATATGAGATGAATAACATTCGAAATTTTATAACTCTTCATAAATATTTAGTCCTTGAACTTTTCTTACACTTATTTTCTGTTAGACCTTATTTAAAGCTTATTTTGCGATTTATAATGTATTTTGCGTAACTGATATGTCATGAATGTAAAGAATATGTTTAAACAATACGCTGCGAATAAAATTCATCGATATCTAGTGTGTAATTCCATCGATTTTTTTCATTTTAAAAAGGGGCCCGTCTTAGGATGCCGGGCTGCCTAACACAAGACAATTTGTCTCGTCTTAGGCTCGTCTCAGACAAATACATATTTTTTTCAACATCGAAGTTCATTGGCGACAATTTTCGGAAAATATGGCAGGGGGCTCGTCTTAGGCACCTTTTCCATATATATATATTTTTATGAAGAATTTGGGCCAGGCGGGGGCTTATGGTGCGCAAACCGATCTAAAAACACGAACAGGCCCGAAATTTCGATTACAAAATTTCTAAAAGAAAAACTGTTAGATGAGTGATACTGAAAGGGAGTGAGGGTTGAGGGAACGTCACTGACAAAGTGAATCGAATGAAATTGCTTAATCGTTTTATTTTTCGTCGGTTTATTATATCGAGTGCGAAAAAGAATTTAATTTTTTTCTTAAGAAAATTTCTATTCTTAAAAAAAATGTTTTCCATACAAATATTATTAATGATAAAAATCGACAAGTTAGTGTTCGCAGCATAAATTTGCTTCTGTTCGCAGCTAATACATTCGCTTTGCAGCATGAAGTGGGTTAGCAGAGATGTTTTTGTTTTTTTACTCCAGTTTTTTTTTCAAATTTGTTTTTTTTTTATTATTTGAAGGATTTGAAGTTTATAAATACATAGGTGTAATAGTAAATATTGTTCTTTTATGTACTTATATACTTGGAATGAAGAAGAATAATAATATTCTAATATTAGACTCATACTATTTGTTTCAGTGATATTATTAAAAAAAATTTCAATTTACCACAATTTCAATTTTCAAATTTCAAGTATGAGTGAACTATTTAACATTCTTAGTTTACTATACAAAAAAGTCAGAATGATTTCAAATATTAGACAAGTTTTGCGACTTATCACTTTTTTAAATCTATCAAAACTGTAAATAAACCAAAATTATCTTGTTGATTAGCTCTCAGCATTGAACTTTCAACATTATATTATTTAAAACTGAAATCATCCAAAATTAAACAATGTTGGATTGAAAACATATATCGGAACCTCGAAAACAAATTAAAACCAATGATAAGTTAAATAATTGAATTTAATCTGCAACGTCCTTAAGTATTTAAATAAACGTTTGAAATTAAATAATTTTAAAGGCTGAGTCTAGTCGTCCTAAAAAATTAGAGAAAGTGCAAAAGGGGATGGATTAGTCCCCAATTTCCGGGTCGTCTAGCCAAGCTTTTTGAAAAATATTTGACTACTCATCCTGAATTTAGGGACGACGAGACACTTCGAATGTTGGATTAAAAATTTTAAATACTCGAAGATATTTACTATTTTTTAAATTATGAATAAGGTGTTGAATTTTCAACCTATTTATAGCCCTCGTTGGCATTTATTATTTGATAATGAACTTATCCTCCAGTTTAGAACCCTCAAAAAGTTTATCAAAGGCTGACTCGATTGGACAAATCCTTCAAAAGTTAGCGTGGCTACAACATTCAGGTAATCATACAGACATACATACAGACAGACATACAGGCAGACATACATACAGACAGACATACAGACAAACATACAGACAAACATACAGACAGACATACAGACAGACATACAGACAAACATACTGATATGCAGACAGACAGGCATAAAGGCAGACACACAGACAGACATACATACCGACATACAGACAGAATGTAAAAATTAAGGATAACCCGAGAGGGTATGAAAATATAAAAATAAAATATCAAGGAACGTATTTGTGGTGAATACGAATTTTACACAAAAAACCTGTGGGACAGACTTTAAAGTGATTTTGAAAATCCTTAAATCAGAAATATTTAACTCTTTTAAATTTCCATCTTTCCCAAGATAATATAAGTAACATCTGTAAATTTCAAATATTTAAAAATTGGTGTAAATATTATTTGACAATTTTTCTTCTTAAATTTGTAGCTTCGAATAGGTGCGTGCAAGACATTTTGCGTACTTTTTTATTTATGATTTCTAAACGAAGTTGTCCAAAATTTGGAAACTTTATTAAATTTTATATGTATACCATTAAGCCATTTCCCTTTCAGGGTAGGCGTGACACTACCCGATTCGGGTAGTGTTTCTAGGTGGATAGTTTCTTGTAGTACTACAAGTGTGGGCTCACCACACCCACGACGGGCCAACAGCATGCAGAATTCCCGAACGGTAAACCATCCAAGTACTAATCGCGCCCAACATTGCTTAACTTCAGTAATCTAACGAGAACTGGTGATTTCAGCGTGGTATCGCCGTTGATATAATTTCAATACCTTGCGAAGATAATATTAGAATCAAGTTATTATTCAAACAAAAAGTGGAAAATGACTCAGACTTAAACTGGCAATTACAAAATACATATTCCAAAAAATATAGATCTTATAATATAAATCTTTTTATGAAAACTTTAGTCACGGCACTGGTCGTTTCCCACAAGCGCTGAATCAATTCCTCTAGATAGTATATAAGAAAGTTCCAAGTTACACGTCTCAATGTGAAGCGAGCGTCTGCGTAGTTACGTCGAAAGCGTTTTATTTGTGTAGTAATATATTAGGCTTACTTATATGTGTATTATATGTTTTTGAGTAGGTTTGGGCGTCGCCAGTGTATTTTTAATGAAATTGTATTCTGATTGGCTGTGACTGACTAATGTGTATCAAGTGTATGCTGTTGACTGTGTATAGGTTGTTTTTTGATTCACAGAAGCATAAGGTTTTCCAAACTGCCAGTTAAAGTTTCTCGAGCGTCAGCGATTCCTTCATGCATTTTTTGTAAACCCACTTATATTTTCTACCAAGCCCTAGGGATGGGCGATTCTGAATCGATTCTTCAAAGATCGATCTTTTTCACTCAAAAGATCGATCTTTTTAATCGATTCTTTGTGAGTCGATTTTTTATTGGATCGATTCTTTACCCCCAGAATCGAAGAAGCGATTCTTTCATTTTCATTTATCTGTCCGTCCGTGTTTTGTGACCACGGCGTAATTTTTTATCTTTATTGCTCCTATAATTTTTTCTTTTGTTCCCCAGACTGCATCTCAATCTAAGCGCAAGCGCAACCTGCGCTCAAAATATCTATTATCAAAGTTTCAAAATGGAATAGAACTCTTTTTCTATCCTTTATTGCCAGAAAGGGAGGTCCGAAATTTTTTATGGCATCAAAGTTGCATTTGTATAATTGGTTGACTTTTTTTTACTTGCGCGTGGCGAGACCACAGTTTGTTCGACCATGACAGACTAGTATATTTGAGTATATTTTAGTAGACAATAGTAAATTATTTCCAATATAAATGAACAAACATTTAAGCATTTTTCCTGGTTTACAAAGTTTTTTGTGAAGAAAGGAATAAACAGTGTCTAATTGTCGATGTTTAATCATTTTAATTGAAATTGGATAAATGTAATGATTTATAGGTGAATATAAACTATTTAGGACATTTTTACATCGATTTTAAACGAGCAATTGTTTCAAGATGGATTCTTCTGATTCGATTTTTTTGCTGAATCGCTCTTGATAAATTCGATCCTGGATCGATTCATGAATCGATCTATTCGCGGGAATCGCCCATCCCTACCAAGCCCTCGACCGCGTTTTACCCAACTGATCAGTAATCTCTATCTAAAGTTTCATATATTTTACAATTATGTGCATGAAAATGTCAACTACGAAGTACAGTATTATATAAAGTACAGTTTAGAAGATATTCGTGTCAGTTTGTCAAACTTTCATGTTTGTGAATGAAGTATTACCGAATTTCGTTTTAACAAACTAGAAATGAAACTTCATCAAAGTGTCCATATGTCTCAACTTTACCCAACTGAGCTTGGTAAAGTTTCTCAAACTATTTTTCTCCGTGTACACTTTTAAAGTCTTGGAGGCTATACAATGTAAAAATTTTCATTCCTGGGCTTACCAATATAAATAATTTCACTACTTATAGCACCTGAAACTGAAAATTAATCAATTTTACAACTTGAAAAAAGATCATTTTCATGTTCAGAAATTTTTTAATTACATTTTCCTTCAATTACTAAAAAAGGGAACAATATCAAAGCCTTTAAAACAAAAAATTTACAGATTCCAAAACTTGCAATGAGAAAATTTTCGTTCATTTTTTTTAATCAAGAGTTTAATATTTAGACAAATGAAAATATGGCAGATTCCCTAATCTCTGAGTTCCTTGTATGTATGTATACCATTAAGCCATTTCCCTTTCGGGATAGGCGTGACACTACCCGATTCGGGTAGTGTTTCTAGGTGGATAATTTCTTGTAGTAAATAACTACAAGTGTGTCACCCATCCAAGTATTAACCGCGCCCAACACTGCTTAAGTTCAGTGATCTAACGAGAATTGGTGTTTTCCGTGTGGTGTCGCCGTTGGCGATATCTTAAAAATCCTTGATTTTTCTCAATTCCTTGAAATCCTCGACCACTGTGAATTCTCTGAGTTCCTAAAGTTCCTGGAGTTCTTTAGAAGCTCTGAAATCCCTGAAATTCTGTAAATTCAATGAAATCCTTGAAATTCCGGAATTACTGAAAATCTCTATATTCCTTCAATTCTTAGAATTCACTAAATTTTCAGAATTCCTCAAATTCTCTGAATATTCTGAATTGCTTGAATTCTCTGAATTTCCTGAATTAACTGAATATCCTGAATTTTTTAAATATTCTGAATTCCTTGTGTCTTCTGAATTCGTGAAAATCTCTGAACTCCCTGAATTCCTCAAATATTCTGACTTATTGGAATTCGTTGGATTTCAATAAATATTGTTAAACTCTCCGAATTCCCTGTAATCTTCGAATATCCTGAGTTCCTTGAATAGTCCAAATCCTTAGAATTCTCTGAAATCCTGTTATATTGTGAATTCCCTGAATTCCGGGAATATTCTAAATTCCTTCCATTCTTTGAATTCTCCAAATCCTTCAAATCTTCTGAGTTTTATGAATTCCCCGAATCCTTTAAATTTCTTGAATTCCTTTAATTCTTCTGAATTCCTCTGAATTCTCTGACTTATTTTGAAGTCCTTGGAATTCCAGTAGTTCGAATAATGTAAGAAATTTTACGAATTCAAGGTATTCAGATAATACAGGCCATTTAGACGAATTCAGATGTATCTGAAAATTCGAAGTAATTCAGTTGATTTTTAGGAAGTTGAAAGTATTCAAAATTATTTCAAAGAGCTTTGGTAGTTATTTGATGACGGACTGGCGTGGGTAGCGAAGGAATCACGATTGGTCATGTCGAAGTCGACGAATAGAAAGCAAGACATTTTATCACCATTCTTACAAAAACTTCTAGATAACTTTTGTCGAATTAATCCAAGAAATGAGTCTCTGAGCCTATCCAGTAAGGCACTCCTTTTGCACCCAAAAAAGATTTTGGGTTTTTGTAGAAAATTGGCACAGATGTAGCCTCCGGAAGTTAGGACTACGATCGTTCACCGAACGATAATACGTCGTCCGACTCGTCACTCCTCAGAATACCAGGAGCAAAGAAACCAGTTCAAGGAGATCCCCATCACATCGAGACGGCAGCAACGGTTTTGGTATTTCGGACCTGTGTAAAAACAAATTACTCAAGAAAAGATCCTGAGGAAGTCCTTCACGATGCATTGGAGACAATGCGAATTAAAGACGACCATCTGCATTTCGCCAAACTGCATGATGCGGGATGTGGTAAGTGGGCCCGAAACTCGTAAGTCTTTCTGTAGGAGGAATAAGACTCATGTGCCCCAACCTGTCATAATCAGACAGAACGCGCATATTGCTCTTCAGCAAAGGTGTCCTTCTCCAATCGTTGACATAAGGAAACGAGTATCTGTTAAGCTCCTTTCAGAGACTCTACTGAGGTGGGAACAGCTTGGGTAAAGTCGAACTGATACTCGGTGAAATATAGTTCCCTGGCAAAGGCATCTTTTCCTACAAGCTCGAAAGATGGGATCTGCGTATCTGGAAATAAGCTCAAGAAATGAGTCTGGCTGCGGAGCAATCCAGGAATGATTCTTTGTCGCTCAGCAAAGAACATAGTGTTCTTGATATTTGTCATCAAGGTTAACAACGATAATAATTAACCCTTCCAAAGGTCCATGACTGTCATGATGAGATATGTCCATGCATTTTCATAACTTTATTGATGTTTGTAGACCTGCAAAAAATCTTACTGACAAAAGAGAGTCTCAGTAAGGGATTTCATTTGACGAACATCGAACAATAGAAAATAAAGGGGCAAGGAAGAGAGTAAAGAAGCTCGCATGCGATGCGGAGACCCGGGGAACCAAATTCGAAGTTGGCTTGTAAGACTATAATCAAGAATTAAGCGAAGTTAAATAACAGAAAACAACTAGACAAAATACACAATCTATCATGGAAAGTAAGTTAGTCATGCCTGAGAGCCTGTCTCACGTTGCTTGCAATGTTGCAACAAATCCACAATCAATATATCTGCCATGCCTGAGAGCCTGTCTCGAGGTGTTTGCAATGTTGCAAACCATCATACTTTCAGTAAGTAAGTTTGTCCTACCTGAGCCTGTCTCGAGTCGTTTGGAATGTTGCAACAAATCCACAATCAATATATCTGTCATGTCTGAGAGCTGGAAAGCGAAGTTAATAACAGGAAACAACTAAACAAAATACACAATCTGTCACGGAAAGTAAGTTAGTCATACCTGAGAGCCTATCTCACGGTGCTTGCAATGTTGCAATTAATCAAACATCAATATGTCTGCCATGCCTGAGAGCTGTCTCGAGGCATTTGCAATGTTGCAACAAATCCACAATCAATATATCTGTCATGTCTGAGAGTCTGAAAGCGAAGTTAATAACAGAAAACAGCTGAACAAAATACACAATCTGTCATGGAAAGTAAGTTAGTCATGCCTGAGAGCCTGTCTCACGGTGCTTGCAATGTTGCAACAAATCAACAATCAATATATCTGTCATGTCTGAGAGCTTAAAAGCGAAGTTAATAACAGAAAACAACTAAACAAAATACACAATCTGTTATGGAAAGTAAGTTAGTCATGCCTGAGAGCCGGTCTCACGGTGCTTGTAATGTTGCAACAAATCAACAATCAATATATATGTCATGCCTGAGAGCCCCTTTCAAGGCGTCTGCAATGTTGCAAACCATCTCACCGTCAGTAAGTAAGTTTGTCCTGCCCGAGCCTTTCTCAAGGCGTTTGCCATGTTGCAAACCATCACACAGTCAGTGAGTAAGTTTGTCCTGCCTGAGCCTTTCTCGAGGCGTTTGCAATGTTGCAAACCATCGCACAGTCAGTAATTAAGTTTGTCCTGCCTGAGCCTGTCTCGAGGCGTTTGCAATGTTCCAAACCATCACACAGTCAGTAAGTAAGTTTGTTCTGCCTGAGCCTTTCTCGAGGCGTTTGTCAGTAAGTAAGTTTGTCCTGCCTGAGCCTTTCTCGAGGCGCTTGGCAGTAAGTAAGGTTGTCCTGCCTGAGCCTTTCTCGAGGCGCTTGTTAGTAAGTAAGTTTGCCCTGCCTGAGCCTTTTTCGAGACGTTTACAATATTGTGAACCATCACACAGTCAGTAAGTAAGTTTGTCCTGCCCGAGCCTTTCTCGAGGCGTTTGCCATGTTGCAAACCATCACACAGTCAGTGAGTAAGTTTGTCCTGCCTGAGCCTTTCTCGAGGCGTTTGCAATGTTGCAAACCATCGCACAGTCAGTAATTAGGTTTGTCCTGCTTGAGCCTGTCTCGAGGCGTTTGCAATGTTGTGAACCATCACACAGTCAGTAAGTAAGTTTGTCCTGCATGAGCCTTTCTCGAGGCGCTTGTTAGTAAGCAAGTTTGCCCTGCCTGAGCCTTTCTCGAGGCGTTTGCAATATTGTGAACCATCACATAGTCAGTAAGTAAGTATGTCCTGTCTGAGCCTTTCTCGAGGCGTTTGCAATGTTGTAAACCAGCATACAGTTATTAAGTAAGTTTGTCCTGCCTGAGCTTTTCTCGAGGCATTTGCAATATTGTAAACCATCACACAGTTAGTAAGTAAGTTCGTCCTGCCTGAGCCTTTCTCGAGGCGTTTGCAATGTTGTAAACCATCACACAGTCAGTAAGTAAGTATGTCCTGCCTGTGCCTTTCTCGAGGCGTTTGCAATCTTGTGAACCATCACACAGTTAGTAAGTTTGTCCTGCCTGAGCCTTTCTCGAGGTGTTTGCCATGTTGTGACCCATCACACAGTCAGTAAGTAAGTTTGTCCTGCCTGAGCCTTTCTCGAGGCGTTTGCAATGTTGTGAACCATCACACAGTCAGCAAGTAAGTTTGTCCTGCCTGAGCCTTTCTCGCGGCGTTTGCAATGTTGTGAGCCATTACACAGTCAGTAAGTAAGTTTGTCCTGCCTGAGCCTTTCTCGAAGCGTTTGCAATGTTGTAAACCATCACACAGTTAGTAAGTAAGTTTGTCCTGCCTGAACCTTTCTCGAGGCGTTTGCAATGTTGTAAACCAGCACACAGTTAGTAAGAAAGTTTGT
This sequence comes from Andricus quercusramuli, assembly GCA_932178445.1. Classification (NCBI taxonomy): domain Eukaryota; kingdom Metazoa; phylum Arthropoda; class Insecta; order Hymenoptera; family Cynipidae; genus Andricus; species Andricus quercusramuli. Next base: position 11,698 of record CAKNXH010060305.1, read on the forward strand.
CCTGCCTGAGCTTTTCTCGAGGCGTTTGCAATGTTGTGAACCATCACACAGTCAGTAAGTAAGTATGTCCTGCCTGTGCCTTTCTCGAGGCGTTTGCAATGTTGCAAACCATCGCACAGTCAGTAATTAAGTTTGTCCTGCCTGAGCCTGTCTCGAGGCGTTTGCAATGTTGTGAACCATCACAGAGTCAGTAAGTAAGTTTGTCCTGCCTAAGCCTTTCTCGAGGCGCTTGCTAGTAAATAATTTTGTCCTGCCTGAGCCTGTCTCGAGGCGTTTGCAATGTTGTGAACCATCACACTCAGTAAGTAAGTTTGTCCTGCCTGAGCCTTTCTCGAGGCGTTTGCAATATTGTGAACCATCGCACAGTCAGTAATTAAGTTTGTCCTGCCTGAGCCTTTCTCGAGGCGTTTGCAGTGTTGTGAACCATCACCCAGTCAGTAAGTAAGTTTGTCCTGCCTTAGCCTTTCTCGAGGCGTTTGCAATGTTGTGAACCATCACACATTCAGTAAGTAAGTTTGTCCTGCCTGAGCCGTTCTCGAGGCGTTTGCAATGTTGTGAACCATCACACAGTCAGTGAGTAAGTTCGTCCTGCCTGAGCCTTTCTTGAGGCGTTTGCAATGTTGTGAACCATCGCACAGTCAGTAAGTAATTTTGTCCTGCCTCAGCTTTTCTCGAGGCGCTTGTCAGTAAGTAAGATTGTCCTGCCTGAGTCTTTCTCGAGGCGTTTGCAATGTTGTAAACCAGCACACAGTTAGTAAGTAAGTCTGTCCTACCTGAGCATTTCCCGAGGCGTTGCAATGTTCAACAATTACATAGTCAGTAAGTACGTTTGTCCTGCCTGAGAGCCTGTCTGCAGGCGTTCGCAATGACATTACTCAAAACCTAAACAGAACCCGGGTACCGATCGATAACACATTGTTTGGAGATCACAAGTACAAATTGAAATGGGAAATGGCATAAATATTGCATGTGGGAAAATACGATATTCATAATAGTTAGTATTAATGTCACGTCAAATACAGGCAATCGGCATAAGGCATAATGATCAAGTAGCATGCAATATTCCATGTACGTCAAGAGTTTGATAGTGAGAGTCGGAAACAGAGTTTAAGTTTTAGAATTGTGAGTGTTTATGCTTTACGTTTATGCTCGCCTCGCTAAACCTCAATCTGGCTCGAAGGACCAAAAATGTTAGTTATTTAATGACGGACTGGCGTGGGTAGCGAAGGAATCACGATTGGTCATGTCGAAATCGACGAATAGGATGCAAGACTTTTTATCACCATTCTTACAAAAACTTCTAGATACCTTTTGTCGAATTAATCTAAGAAATGAGTCCCTGAGCCTATCCAGTAAGGCAATTCTTTTGCACCCATAAAAGGTCTTGGGTTTTTGTAGAAAATTGGCACAGATGTAGCCTCCGGAAGCTACGACCATGATCGTTCACCGAACGATCGATCCCGACGCAACTGGAGGTGATACGTCGTCCGACTCGTCGCTCCCCACAACACCAGGAGTTGATTGAGTCGGGTAATCACTAGTCAAACACTTAAATCACTGAAGGTGACGTTCACTTTAACTGACGGATTTAACTGCCCGATCCGTGCACAAGAAGCACTGGGCATTGAACCGACGCAACACCCGGTAACCGGCCATACTCGCCTACACCTTGAAGGAAACTGATCAGCCAGAAAGGAGGTACAAAAGCTCAACAAAAGAGCTTCACGCCACTACCTGACTCCCCACTTCTACACAAGGAAAGCGCCTGAAACTCGAAGAACAGAGAGAGACCTTCAAGGAGAAAGAGAATTGGGCGAAAACCATCTGATTACCAATGAAACCCTGACGGTCACTCAAACAAGAACAACAGCATCAAATACATTATTAACAAGCATTTCAAACAATTCAAAGCATGAAAAATCATTAAGAACTGAATATTTTTGATGTAGCTTTTTAAATTTTCTATTACCTTTTCCACATGTATCAGCGAAGAAATGAAAATATATTGCTCGAAAAATAAAACCATGCCTCTCAAATTATTATTATATTTTGAAGCAATTGAACTGTACATTTAGAAAATTTGAAACATAGCAACCTTTCTTATTTGTATATTACTAACTGGCAATGCAATGTTTCCTACGCGCCGTAGCGCGCGTATAATAATGCTAGTCAATATTCAAATGAAAACTTTGTTACATTTTCAATAGGAGCGAGGGGGGAGGGGGCTCGACAATTCGTCTCACCAGGTTGTCACGATCTTTCACGCGGAAGCGCGGGGGAGTCCATTTTTACGATTTTTAGCGTCACGAGATTTGTGGACGGCCGCTTTTTATATTAAAAAAAGATGCAATTAGAGTTACATAACAATTTCTCAGTAAAACCTGTCGCCATTCCACGAACAAATTATTATCTTATAAGGATTCATACATGAAATCCAATATCACGTTAGGAATTTTTTGTGAAACGTCCATGAGAATCTCATCTCACATCTTGAGAAACTTCTGCAATTTAATTTCTATAGTAAGCATATGCATTAAAACAACATAAACCTTCAGGATGAAATTTTCGTGCTACAGATACGCCAACTTTACGATATATCTTCTCTTCATAAGAGTTTTCGTAAGTGAAAAATGTTGGAAATATAGAAAACCTAATATTCTCACAAAAAATACCGACTCCGCGATGTAGAAATGTATTACTGATTGGTACATTTTATATAACTCATCTATGTCTGTTGCAAATGTATAGCATAAGGACATAATTCAAACAGTTTTGGAGATGAGATTATTGGTTCGAAAATCAAAAATATTCTGACACGCATCCTGAAGGAAGGATTCTTCATAACCTAATATTTTAATATTCTCGTTTGTAAGCATGCCATAAGGGCCTAATAGTGAACTTTCGCCCTGGTTCCTGTGCATATGAGCACTCGAATCAAGCTGAACTTCTGATGACGGCTGAAAAATTTTGTGGCGTAAAGTACATTCTTTCTTTTAAATTGAAAATTGAATTTTTCATAACCATCCAATGTTAAAAAAACGTGCGCCTAGAGCGAAAACAACAACTTCTTCCTTCCTTTTTTTGGTAGCTATAGACATTTTAAAATTAAACTTTTAAGGGTCTGTTATGGTATGCTAACTTTCAATTGATAGTAAACTTTTTTTCAAATGTCTTAAATTTGAGCAAATCTGTTATTTTGTAGAAGAATTATTTTGGTAATTTTCTTCTCTTCTTTTGATTGTTAGGAATCATGTAAAATAACGAAAAAAGATTCTGCTGGAAACTATCTGTTTTTGCTAGAATTTGCACACTTTTACCAAATTTTGTAAGTGATTCTAAATTTTTATTTTCCAAGATTTTATAAGGTAGCAAATGGCCTAGATAGCACACTTCCAAAAAAACTGGGCTGTCTTTGGAACTAATCCAAGTCATCTAAGCAGCCAGAAGAGAACATAGATTCATGTCCACCAGAATTAGAAAGTTTTTCTCATTACATCAATTTTGACTTAATTTTTATGAAGAATTGATTCTTTCCAACAAAAATATAGTTGAATTGTATGATCAACTAAAAAATTGGTGATTTCGTTTCAATTCATAAGATCGCGTTAAAATTGGTAAATAATTTTCTCATGGTTTTTAAATTTGGTTTTTAGGGTTTCATAGCCCTGGGCAGAAACCCTTTTAGTTTCAGTCGAGTATTCGTCCGTCCGTCGTACATTTTTTCCTGTGAGGGAAACTGTGGTACTATGGAGTGGAAGAGATATATTTTTTTTTGCAGAGGCGGTGAGAATGCATTTAAGCACTGAGTGTGGGACTCAACCTAAAAAAAACCGGTAATAACCACTAAACTCACCTCCTCTTTCTGCCAACCCAAGTCCTCGGATCCGCTTTGGCATTACTTCAATCACATGGGGGTAAGGCCAATACGCTGTGCTTCGGCTTCCAACTGTTTCACCGGCTTGGCGTTACATCGCTTACATCCGATCTTTGCGTCATTCTTGAGACTTCTTCGACGAGGCTGCCTCCCTGAATGACGCACACCTCATCGTCCCCGGCAGATGATCGGTCCGGGGATTTCCTTTCTTTGTGGCACAGATGTAGCACTGCGAAGTACCTTTGCACTCCACAGCCCTATGGCATCCAACTCACCTTAAGATGTCTTGTCCGAATGACTCGCGACGCCAGCTCCTCATTCATCTCCACATATGCCTTAGGGTATCCTCTAAAGGCCCTCTTCGTCAAACACACATTGACATTGTCTGGGCCGACTCCGCCAAAGTGGTGACATAACGCCTCCGTCACCTCCACGTCCTGCACCGACCGCCTCCCTGATGGCAGACGACAGCTTTGCTTTGCCGTCCGCCGCAGGGCCTACCTCAAAGAGGACCTCTCCTTTCCTTGTCTCTCGGACACCCCTGATTTTGACACCATGGGTGTCCGGTTCAACCTTTTGTTTGAGGTCCTTCAAGACATCGGCATAGCTCGAACCCTGGGCCAGCCTTATTAAAACCGCCTCAGGTCGGGCTCTCCTCTTCAGCTCCTTCTTCTTCGTGGAGGGTGCGGCTGCTGTCACCCCTGCATCTTTCTTCTTCAGAGTTGAGGACGCTGCTGCTGTAGTGCGCGTACTCGGCTTCTTCGGCATTCGTTTGGAGGAGCCTGCCTCAAATGGACTCAGGGTGGGCTCCCTCTCTCTCTTCTCAGTATGGGGAGAGTGACTTTCCACAGCTTCTCTGGCCTGCGTAGAGTTTTGGCTGGCCTCTTTCCTCTCATTCAACTTCTTCTTTAATTCTTTCACCTCATTTCCGAGCGCCGTTCCCACGTCGGCTCCTGCGAATGTAAAATAACATTTGGCGTTATCCACATTGGAATCAATTTTTTCCACCAATTCGTCCGCTGCGTGAAGTCTATGCCGGATTGGCACGAACATATTTCTCTTAGTTTCGGAGAATTCCGTCATCTTTTTTAACACATCCTTTAATTCTGCAATGAACCTGTAGGTGTTATCACTGAATTTTCCCGCCAATATCAATCCTTGCTTCGCATTTGACTTCTGACTAAAGCCAAGACCTTCCACCACGTCCAACGGACCACCCAACTCCTCACATATGCTTCGATTCAAGTTTTTTTCTGACATCATCTTGATTCCCGCGAAAAGCTAGGAAAGTGAAGGCCCACCCCCGCAGAGCCCCACATGCGGGGGTAAGGTCTACATACTCTAGAAGGCGACCTGGTATTCTAGAGAAACCGTTCGAAACACCATACCCTGGTGCCATTCAGTCTTCGGCACGGTTGTTAACGCCCTGACTTGGGGGTTTTTCCTTCGGGACAATCCCTGGACCATTATCCGCAACTGTTCATTGAGTTGTGTAAGCGTATTCAGCAGAAACTCTCGGTACAAGGCCCCATATCCGCAACCCGGGGATGCGCTCGGTAGCCTGGTCAAAGGCGCCGGAAGTGGAAGCGATATGATCGGATACGATATGACCTGACAGAACAGGATAGGACAGAATAGAGATTTGAACAACTTAATTAACGTCTTAATAGTCGATGAAACCCTGTTTTGTAGGCGCATGGCGTCTACCTTGACTAGTTTTTAATTTCTCAGACGTAATGAATGATTGAATTATTTATTACGTCTTTTCAGTGAAGAAATAAATAAGGCAGGGCTAACTTGTGACGATATTCACAAATTATGAAAAGAAATTGAAAAAAAAAATATTCAAAAATCATTTGCCATCGTTTTACATTATTTTATAACATTTTTGTAAACTGACATACTCGTAAAACATTCATTTTCTCACTGAATCATTTTCTCAATTACCTTCATTTTTATCACATCCCCATACAAAGTGCGATTTTAGGTACTGTGAATGATATCTAAAATAGCACTTCTTAGCCTAGGCCGTAAAATTCTTACTTAGGGTAAAGCGTAACTATATATTAACTGACACTGTGATCTGATTGGTTGACGGATATTTATATCTGTACTTTATGACACGATAAGTGCAGGGACCCAAAATTTGACATGTAGAAGGCCCTAAATGGCACTTTGCCTAGTGTAAATTGCAGTAATCGTCCCTTGTTTCTGGAATTGAACTAAATTGGATTGCATTGGATTGGATTGGTTGGAACTGGATTTCCTCTCGGGTTTTCGATTAGGACTATATGCAACCTGTTTGCACATATGATGACTGGCGTAATAAAAAATAGTGTGTGACACTTGGCCCCTAAGTGGCACTTTCCTTCGTGTGAATTGCAATACTCGCTCTTCGTCTCGGCTACACATCGACTCCGACTCGTAACGCAACTCTCACATTCGGCCGAAAAGGCCTGAACAACTTTCACACTGATAGTTTTCGATTGTTCAAAATTCGCTCGACTCCCGAAACGATCGAATTTTTATGCGCATGAATTATGCAACGCTTTGGAAAAATTATTAACTTTTCTTTTCAAATAAACATTTTCAACTTTTTCTACCGTTATTGATCGTAGAACATGACAATGCATATTTTTTATTTGAGAAAAAACGTTTTTTTTGTACATAATGCTAAAAAATCCACCACTTCTTTATTAGAAGAACAAGGAGCGGCATTCAATTTACGATATGGATATGAATTTCAAAAATTGAAATTCGAAACCTTATTCGCAAGTGCTCAGGGGCCTCCCCGCTCCTGCAAAATAATTATATATCTCCTTTGTGCATCTGGAGCCTCAATTACGAGTATTAATACTACTATATTATAGGTATGTCCACTCAGCGCCGCCACCAAGGCAAAATGAAAAATGGAAAACGCAATATTTTTTTTATTTTTTTTTGCAAATTTTATGCTCAAAAAAAATTATTTTTTGCGCTTTTAATTTTCCGAGAAAAGGGTAGCGGCGCTAGCACGACGTCCACTCAGCGCCATCACCTATGAAAACTCACTAAATATTATAATGTAATAAACGATAATGGTAGATTTTTTTGCTTTTTTTTTTGCTCTTCAAAAACATATGATACTTTTCACAAGAAACTACCCCTGAGTCATGCATACCTACCCCTCGTGACCAGAAATGTTCTAAAAGTGTAAAAACAACCTTAAATGACGTAAAGATGATTCAGAACTCTAAATTGAACGCTGAACACTTGAAAATTCACCCCTTCTATGATTTCCTCGGAAAACTATACTTTTGGGTTGACTAATTCCTTGTTGGAAATTTATGTCTTCTATCATTTACCCCGTTAGTATTAATTAACGAAAGAGTTGAATTTTATTAAATTAAAAAATAACTGTACAATCTACTAAAGTTTAACTGCCTTAGACAATACTTTTTATCAACAATGTGTACATCATCACAGGTAAAGAAAATGTATACTCTCTATTTAGCTGAAAATAGTTATTCAAATGATAAAACAATCGTTAGTTCTTATTTTGAAGTTGAAACGGAATTTCAACTGCGAAAGTTCCAGATCACTCAGCTTCTCGAATAATATATTTCCGATTTTTTGCTTCACAAACTGAAAGGACCGCATTTTTGTGCAAGTCGAATTCAAAGGTCCAGATTATTCTGCTACGCGATTAGCAGGTATCCGATTTTTTTCTTCTTGAAAAAGAAGTACTAGATTTCACTTTCTGTTCGAGTTCGAAGTTTAAAATTTATTCTGCTACACGAGTAATCGATCACTGACTTTTTCGCTCCTCAAAAATAAAATGTCGGATCTTCATTCTGCTCGAATAATAGATTCCAGAAGTTTATGATGTTAAGAACTGAAATACTAGATCGCTTTGCTACTTGAATTCAAAGTTCTAGATTATTCTGCTACTCGAATTATACCCGATTTTTTTGCGCCTTAAAACAAAAGTATTGAAAAGTTTGTTACTCTAGTTGCCAGTTATAGATTATTCTGCTACAAAAATGATAGATTTCATTTTTTTGGCTCCTTAAAAATAAAGAACTACACTTTTTTGCTACATGAATACTAAGTTCCAGATTATTCTGCAACCCGACAAATACATTCCCGAATTCTTCGCTCCTCGGAAATAAAGTGTCGGATTTTTGCTACCTTATTTCCAAGTTCTAGATTATTTCGCTACCGATTATTAAATTCCCGATTTTTTTGATCTTCGAAATTGAAGTACTCGACTTTTTTGCTGCTCAAATTTGTAATACTAGATTACTCTGCTACCCGAACAATACCTTCCCGAATTTTTAGCTCCTCGGAAATAAAGTGTCGGATTTTTTTCTATTCGATTTCCAAGTTCTAGATGATTTCCCTACCGATTATTGAATCCTCGATTTTTTAAATCCTCGAAATTAAAGTACTGGATTTTTTTACTGTTCAAATTTGAAGTAATCTATTTTTTCATTAAATTGATTTCCACTTTGAAATTTTTTTTCGGTAACTTGCCACAATTGTTTGAAAATTAGAGAAAGTCGTTTTCACTGTGATCAACAAGCAAAAATGATCGCTATAACTGGGTACAACAGAATGTGCCATTACACATGCGCAGTAAACCTTACTATAGGTGGAATGGTCTATTCCCGCGACAAAAAGTTTCAGAACCCTAAATTCTCTTGAAAAATGAACAACTTTCGTACATGCGCAGTGTAATGCTTTCTACTACCCCGCCTCTCGTGGAAACCCAAAAGCTCACTGCTCTTCCGCCCCGTCAACCCGATTAGTGGGACAAAAAATAGGCTAGAGTGCCATACCTATGGAAGAGGGTCTTATCCATTTGCGACTATATGTGCTGTACCCAGATGGCGTGAGATGTAAGATCGCGGAATAAATGGCTTAAGGTGCATGCTTTTGTTCATGTACATAACTTTTCAAGACCAAATATCGGGGGATCTGAGCTCGTTCATTTGGGAACATCTAAATCCAAATCATTCTACATCAAACAAGTTTTCTTCTTTTGAAAGAAAGAATACAATATACCAAATTTTTCTTGCACGCTATCTCCAAAAATCTATTAAAACTTCACCTTTTTCTATCAAACTCCCTTAGATTTGACACTTGGTCTACGATGGACCGTATATCATTTTACTAATTCCAACGGATTAAAGATCTTCCCACTCAAAAACAAGAAATAAAATTTGACAAATTACTTCCAGTAAAGCACACGCCACTAACTTATACAGTGAAAAACATCTCTAATCATCCTCTCAGTGATGAAATGATTTCTGCATTGTCTAAAGGATATAATTTAGCAGTAGCTCTCTGCAAAATCCTGAAAAAAGAAATCATCAGTTACTTTGAATCCACAATATATACTCTTCCACCCCAAAAAAGCGAATGACATACGGCGAAGGACGGCCAGCATAATACGCCTAGCCCAACTTCCCTTCCCAAACTTAACAAAAGAAGAAAAAACAGCAATTAAAGAACATAATCCGAATGAAGGCAATATATCAGTAATAATGAATGAAGAAGAATATAACAACGAAATCATGGATCTTCTAACTTACGTTACATATAAAAAACTTAAAAATACCCCACAAAACAAAAGTTAGCATCGTAGGCAAAGTTTGGCATCGTAGAGAATATATATATAAGAACAACATAACCTGAAACTTCAGTTTCAGGTCAGCCCTGAAGAAGTGAACTGCAATGTTCACGAAACGTCGGCAACATTCATAGTTTCGCACACGATTGAAACCCGAAAAAAAAATCTTTAAATTTTAAATTCTAAATGTTAAATTTAAATTTATTATAATGAAGCATCGTGCATGTATCAAATCTATTATTAAAGAACTCTACGGGGAGAGTTTCCTTACTAAAACTAACACTTTCAGTAAGCTCAGGTCTTCTCAAGCTAAACTACTAACATCTTTAGCTTTCTTAAAACTGTGTAGGGACAATAACATCGTCCCAAAATTCTTACAGTTAAAAAACCATTTGGGAACATCTTAATCCAAATCAATTCTACATAAAACAAGTTTGCTTCTCTTAAAAGAAAGGATACAACATACCAAATTTGACTTGCACACTACCTCCAAAAAACTATTGAAACTTCACCTTTTCCTATCAAACACTCTCAGATTTGACATTTGGTCCACATTGGACCGCATTTCATTTGACCAATCCCAACGGATTTAAGATTTTTGCACTGAGAAACAAAAAATAAAATTTGACAAATTACTTCCAGTAAAGAACGCACCATTAACTAATACAGTAAAAAACATCTCTAACCATCATCTCAGCAATAAAATGATTTCAGCCTTATCTAAAGGACATAATTTTGCAGTCGCTCCCTCCAAAATCCCATAAGAAGAAATCATCAGTAATTTGGAATCCACAATATACACCCTTCCACCCAAAAAAGCAAATGACATACGACGTAGGACAGCCAACATTTTATGCGAAGCCCAACTTCCCTCCTCAAACTTAACAAAACGAGACAAAACAGCTATTAAAGAACTCAATCAGAATTAAGACATCATAATATTACCCGTAGACAAAGGCAACACAACAGTAATAATGAATAAAGAAGAGTATAACTACAAAATCATGGACCTACTTACTGACGACACATATAAAGAGCTTAAAAAAGACCCCACAAAAACAATAACCAGAAGAATAAAAAGCCTCCTAAAAGACTCAAATCTTGATAGCGATACCATATCTAAATTAAAGCCTACTAATCCTATCTCTCCAAAACTTTACGGACTTCCAAAAATTCACAAAAACAACAACCCACTCAGACCGATCGTCAGCGCAATAAACTCCCAAACTGAAAACCTAGCACGCTTTCTCGCCAAAAAACTTAAGCCTTTCACAGGAAACTCTATCACACACATCCAAAACTCTTTTGACTTCATCAGAAAAATATAACAGATTCACATTCAACCCCAAGACATCCTAGTCAGTTTCGACGTAGTATCTCTCTTTACAAAAGTAGCAATCTCTGATACAATCGATATTATTAAATCCTTTACAAACTTCCCCTCCAATCTCACACCTTTAGTAGAACACTGTCTCACTAATACCTATTTCTCTTTCAATAACCAATTCTACGAACAAACCTCAGGAGCAGCAATGGGATCTCCAATCTCACCTGTAATAGCCAACATTTTTATGGAAAATTTAGAAACTAAAATCTTTAACAAATCCAAGCATAAACCGGAATGTTGGTGCCGTTATGTTGACGACACTTTTGTCATCTGGAGACATGGACTAGACGAACTAAACAAATTGTTCGATTTCATCAATTAAATACATCCTGATATCCAGTTCACTATGGAAATTGAACAAAACGGAAAATTACTCTTCTTGGACGTACTTTTTTATAAAAGATCTGATAACACATTAGGACATGAAGTTTACAGAAAACCCACGCATACAAACAGATACCTGCATGCCTCCTCCCACCACCACTCATCTCAAAAGCAATCGATCATCAATTCCCTTGTATACAGAGCTGTATCCATAACAGATAAAGATAACTTACAAAAGGAATTACAAAATGTTAAACAAATCCTAATACAAAACGATTACACAAACAAACAAATTAATAAAGCAATAAGAAAATACACTCAAGAAAACAAGTCAGCACAATCTACTAAAGAAAGAGAGAGAAAAACAACCACCATCCTACCCTACATTCAAGGTGTCACGGAACAAATAGGAAGAATTCTCAACAAACACAACATCCAAACTATATTTAAACCACCTGCAAAAATAGGTCAACTTCTAAACAACCCTAAAGATAAAAAGGAACGTTTCAGTGGTCCAGGAGTTTATCAAATCCCTTGTTCTTGTGTTAAAGTCTATATTGGAGAAACCGGGAGGGCGGTAAGTCAACGTGTAAAGGAACATGAGAGTAAAGTTAGGCTAAAACATTTCACACAATCAGCAGTAGCTGAGAATCATATCGAAACAGGACATAGTATTTTATTTGACAAAACAACCGTCATCGCTAAAACGTTTAATAAATTTCCAAGAAAACATAGAGAAGCAATCGAAATCTTGAAACACCCTAATAACATCAATAGGGACAATGGATGTAATACCAATCCGATTTGGCTTTCCGTCCTCCCGGGTTTTTAAAAAAGACTTGATTGGCCAATCAAGTCCAACCTGTCCCCACCATGGGACGCTCTGGCCAATCACAGACATCGTAGAAAATACATATATAAGAACAGCATAACCTGAAACTTCAGTTACAGGTCAGCCCTGAAGAAGTGAACTGCAATGTTCACGAAACGTCGGCAACATTCATAGTTTCGCACACGATTGAAACCCAAAAAATCTTTAAATTTTAAATTCTAAATGTTAAATTTTAATTTATTAAAACGAAAACCCTTCTAAAAGAATCTAAACTTAACAGCAAAACAATATATAAATTATTACCTACTAATCCCATCGCTCCAAAACTTTACGGACTCAAAATATCCACAAAAACAATATTTCACTCAGACCCACCGTCAGCGCTATAAACTCAACAACTTACAGCCTAGCACGCTTCTGAACTAAATCCTTCCACAGGAAACTGTATAACACACATCCAAAATTCTTTTGACTTTATCAAGTAGATACAAAAGATTAATATTCAACCCCAAGATATCCTAATGCGCTTCGACGTAATATCACTCTTTACGAAAGTAACAATTTCTTATACAATCGATATTATTAAATCCTTTGCAAACTTTCCCTCCGATCTCATACCTTTGTTAGAACACTGTCAGTAACAGATTCTACGAACAAACCTCAGGAGTAGTGACATGGACTAGGTGAATTACACGAGTTTTCCGATTTCATCAATCGATTTCACCAGAACAGCCAGTTCACTATGAAAATTGAACAAAATGGAAAACTGCCTTTCTTGGACGTATTCATTTACAGAAGATCTGATAGCACATTAGGACCTAAAGTTTACAGAAAATCCACTCATACAAACAGATACCTACATACCTCCTCCCACCAACACCCATCTCAGAAGCAATCGGCCATCAGCTCCCTTGTATACAGAACTTTCTCCATAACAGATAAAGAGAACTTAGAAAAGAAATTACAAAACGTTAAACAACTTCTAATACAGAACAATGACACAGATTGATAAAGCAATAAAAATATACTCAAGAAAACAAGTCAGCACAACCTATCAAAGAAAGAGAGGGAAAAACGACCATCATTCTGCCCTACGTCCAAGGTATTACAGAACAAATAGGAAGAATTATCAACAAACACAATATCCAAACCATATTTAAACTACTTGCGTAAATAGGATAACTTCTAAACTATCCTACAGACAAAAAGGTACCTTTCAGTGATTCAAGAGTATATAAATTCCCATGCTCTTGTGGCAAAGACTTCATTGGAGAAACCGGGGAATCGGTGAGCCAACGTGTAAAGGAACATAAAAGTAAAGTCAGGCTAAAACATTTCACGCAATCAGCACAAGCTGAGCATCATATCGAAACAGGACATAGCATTTTATTTGATAAAACAACCGTCATCGTATAAACATATAATATTTTTCCATAGAAACATAGAGAAGCAATCGAAATCCTAAAACACCTCAAAAAAATCAGTAGCGACAATGGATATAATACCAATCCGATTTGACTTTCCGTCCTCCCGGGCTTTTAAAAAAAGACTTGATTGGCCAATCACAGGCATCGTAGAGAGTCGGCAAGTTTCGTAGTTTTGCACATGGTTGAAACTCGTAACACCTACTTCACTTTATAATAATGAATCATCGTGAAAGTATTAAATTTATTACGAATCTGAAAGTTTTAAAACGATATTTTGAATAGTTCTCCATATATAGATTTTTGTATGTTAATGTTAATAACTTTTCTTTTTTATCTACCTCATTTCTTCATAAGCATTTCGATAGGTTTTTTTTGCGAGAAAAAGGAGTCAACATTTTTTTAATCAATATCTCGAATAGTATTCGAGGTATTGATTTTTCGGTTGAATTGAATAATCGAATAATGCATATCTCACCCCTACCCCTTTTTCAACGCCGCATGGGGGGGGGGGGGGGGGAGGGCATCCTAGTGACTGGTCACAAAAATAATGTAAGGTCACACCCCTACCCCTTTTCCAACGCCCTGTGACTGGTCGCAGAAGTAATGTAATTTCGCCCCGCTATCTCTTTTCCAATGCCTTATGGGGGGCGGGAAGACACCCCTGTGAATGGTCACAGAATTACTGTAAGGTCGTGCTACCCCTTTGACAACGCCTCATGGGGACGGTAAGTGGCAACTTCCATCTATGAAAATAACACTGACTCCTAGTAGAACCGCTACAATTTAGAATTGCTGCGAAAATCATATACAGCGTGTTAAAATATGTAAGTTATTGGCCGGTAATTCTTTGGGCCAGACAACTTGTCCATCTTCGGGAGGAACACTGTGTGTCCTTCCACCAATCACCCCAGGATAGACTTTTTCGAATTTAGATAAAAGGTAAAAATGCGGGCAAGATTCTGGTGGGTTAAAGGAAACTACTTCCACCAGAAGATCTTGATACCAACTGGTCTCGAAGTGAAATAATTCTTCATTCCTCTTGAAACTTTTTTCAGCTCCTCGGTAGTGATGGGTGGGCATCCCGCCTCAGGTGTTATGAGGGCACAGCACAGCTCGTTGAAACTATTTATTTCTCTGAGTCTTCTTTCAGTGGATACTGGACTTCGTAGTGTTCTTTCCGAAATGCTTGGACCTCCTCTGATTTGAGCTGTTGGTCGACAGTAACTGGAGAGTCTTGGAAGAGTCGACATTGGTCAGAGAAAAACTGTTGATTTTCTCTAACCCATCTCTCCCTCCGCTCTAGACTTCTCCTAGCGACAATTAGTACCCGTATTCTGTCAACCCAGGTAATAGTATATTGCGTGACGAGGGTCGAAAGGCAACGATTTGACGAGTGTGAAGTTAGCTGCCCGAGCGATGCGAGGGCTGATATCACACGAGTGAAATCGTTGCCTCGGCCCGAGTCATGCATACAATTTTTCATTATATCGATAATCGAAAATTCGACTTGAGATGACTGTGGAGCGGGTCGACAATCGAACTTTCAACCCTAGGGAAGAAAGTGACAGATAATTGCAAATGGCGCCGCCATTTGCATTGATCTGTCACTTTCTTCCCTAGGGTTGAAAATTCGATTGTCGACCCGCTCCACAGGCGTCGAAAGTCGAATTTTTGATTGAGGTATAATGAAAACAAATTTTGGTATGGGATTGATCTGGTAAAATATCTGTGAAATCGTATGGGAGTGATCTCTCAGATAGTATAGTAAAAGTATGGTATTTGAGACGATCCCATACTTCATGTATGTTTGAATTCAGTATAGTGGATGTATAGTTCAAATATAGCTAAAGTATAACCATATTAGTTGAAGTATAGGCGAAGTATTTTTGAAGTATATCTGAGAAGTATAGCTGCAGTATAACTGAAGTATAAATAAAGTATAGCTGATGTTCAGTCGAAGTATGGTCAAAGTATATCTTTCAAGTGTAGCTCAAGTATGTAGATTATATCTAAAGTATAGGTAAAATATGGCTTTAGTAGGTATAGTCGTATTACTGCTGATGGGTGATAATCAGTTATCTGAAATACCTGAAAATAGAGATCCACAATCATGATTTTCATAATATCAAAGAATGTTGTTTGTGAATTCTAAAATAAGAAAAATGCTAATGAGTAAAATGTTAATTGTAACATAAATTGTTTAACTTTATGAAATTCAACACTAAATATTTCACCTGAGTAACAATTTTATTAAACCTTCTCATGTGATTAATATTATGTTTAGGAATCACAGATTCTGAATCTTTTAACAATACATATGACATAAGAGTCATATCGATGGGTTCTACGAATATTAGGCCATTGTATCCGTTACCGTTGAAAAAGCGACTATCATCCCGTTACGAATAAGCACTAGTCCATCTTTTCACTACGGATAAGAACTAGTCTAAATTCATTTAGCTAAGTTTTCAGGAGGAAGAAATGAAAATTCGTGTTCGTAAATCAAATCAGGAATTGAAAATAAGTGAACAAGTTTTGAAAGTAATAATATTTATACCATGATTTCAATTCATTATTGAAAAAAAATCTTCTCGTTCTTAGAAATTACAAAAAATGTGTAGTTTTCTGTTCGTCAGTCTGTATTGTGTGTCATTTTTGTAATATTTTCAGGAATAAATGAATTAAAAATTAAAGATATTGTTTTGAAGATGCCCATGGATAGAAATATTAATTCATTACATTGTTGATTACAGTTTTCTGTTTTGAAAGTAATAATATTTCTACCATGGTTTCAATTAACTATTGAAAATAAATCTCTTCTCGGTCTTAGAAATGACAAAAAATGTGTAGTTTTCTTTTCGCCAGTCTATCTTGTGTCTCATTTTTGTAATATTTTCAGGAATAAATGAATTTCAAAATAAAGATATTATTTTGAAGATGCCCATGGATAGAAATGTTAATTCATTAGATTGTTGATTACAGTTTTCTGTCTTATGTCAAACTTGTCTAGATAAAATTCCAAACATAACCTATAAGTTATGTAATTATGGAATAGTATATCGTGCTACAAGTGCGGAAAATAGGCAGTTGAGTTCCACATGAGTGTAAAGTTTGCTGTACGAGCCAGAGGGAAGTCGAAGGGGAGTTGTAGGCGAGCTGTAAACGAGCCGAAGACAACCCGGAAACGACCCGAAGATGAGCCGATGGCAAGTATCGTAAAATTCACAAGAGTTGCAACTGTCGACTTTCAGCACCTTTTGCACACGATATTTTTTGTAACAAATGCAGAAAATTTTCGATTTTAGAAACAATAAGAATAATTCTTTTGGAAATTTAGGGTAATTTTTGGAAATTTATGGTAAAATTACCGTAATTATGGTAAAATTCCATGTTTAAAAACACGGAATTATCCTAAATTCATGTAAAGTTCATTCGACAAGGTTAATTTTTGTTGCAGTGAAACTTTCGTCGGAAATCGATGTAAAGTTTATCTTCCGTTTTTTCTGTGATGCTATCAATTTAATTTTATGTGCTGAGCAGTAATCACACAATGGCTTAGTAATGTGGGAACTGTGGCCACCTACGTATACGATCACAGGAAATTCAATCTCATTTCTTACACACCATGGATAGAACACACTGGTCATATATACATATAGAATGTCTCACTTACCATCCAACTAGTCTCACTCTTCCCTATTAGAAACTCATGACTAGCTGCGTTACCACCTATGAGAGCTGTATAACATTCTTCATCGTTGCCACTCACATTATATACGGCTTTGTCTCCTTTATACACCAAAAGTTTTTTACCTTTGGGACATCGAAAGAAAGCTGACTCTTCTATATTAGGAATCCTCTTTGGACTGATGTTGAGCAGACCCAAAGGTTTCAAATCTTTTCTGACTGCACCAAACCACCACAGTAAAACCTTTCCTGCAACTTTGGTCAATGATAGAAGGCCTTTCATCAGTGAATGGCGTGACTGTTTTTTTTTTTACAATAATCTATATACTTTCGAGTAAGTGATGTTTAGTGGCTGGAAAGCAAGCACTGCTAGCTCTGAATGTCCAATCGACCAGTTCTTGATCTTCTTCAGTAAAAACAGTAACAGGTCCTATTCTAACATTCAAAGAGTGAGTACCTTTCACTCTTGAATGAGGTGTAGCGACAGGTGCATTAAAAGATTTACTGGCATTTCTTATTGGTTGGCCAACTCTGGCAGCTTCTACAGCTTCTTTTACGTCATCGATCGTATGAGGAGTTTTTCTTGCACATTGCTTCGTTTTTTCTGAGGAAAAAAAACACTGAAAATGCATATTTGTTCGGGTTTTAGGTTATCTCCTTTAAAATGAGATGGTATACCCGAACACCCCCAAAAAACTAAAAAAAAAAATGTTGAATAAGTTTTTTTTTCCTTGACCATATTGATTGTACACTTTTATCTGAACTGCTTTTATACATAACAAAATCGTGCACTCAAAAGAAAATTACCACACAAAAACCTTACTTTCTCAGCTCTAGTCATAAAATGCGAGGCAAAAACATCTGGTTTCTCGAGTTGCCACGATATTTTTTTTTTTTCTAAAAGATGGGACCACTTGTTTTTTTGTTGTTGCTGATATTTTAAATAGTAACTTTAAATATTGAAGTGTTTTCTAAAATTATTGGTGGAAACGATAAAAATTTACAGAATTTTCCAAAATTACATAACTCTGGCAGTGTTTGTCTATCGGAAACTGTTCGAGTATTGGGTCCACTACCTTACTGTCTTGTCCAGCCTATCTTGATGCTCAGTTGATGCATTCGACTTTTGATCTTATGATCAGCCGTTGGGTTTGTTTTACTACAATTGATAGTTGAGAGGTCGGTCTCTTCGGAAAAATCTCCACGAAGCTCGTCATTCAGTTCAGCCAGATTTTCGGGCTTGAGAGAAACCGATTTTAATGAAACTGCATGTTATAGAGGACAAAAAAAAAAAAAATGTATACTTAATTTCCAGATAAAATTTTTTTTTAAAAGACAAAGAGTATCAATAAATTTTACCCCCAAAAACAGTTTTATCATGGTATCTCCTTTTCTATGCAAAATATATTTCTGACGCCAATAAGAGATTCTTTATTATCGAACGCCGATATGATTTCATTGATTCGATTTCCAGAAGTTGCATCCCTTATCTTTTATAAGGGTTGAAATTATTTTTTTTTACACATTTTTTATCTGTAAAAACAGCAAAAACAATCAAATATTCACAAAAAATAATGTTATGCGAAACCGGACGATTTTCGTATCATTCTCTGCGTGCTTTTGGAAAGCGAAGTTCTCGTTTGTCGGAGGGGGTATTTTGCCGGCCGTGGCCGTAAAAGTACACTTTTACGGAGTGTGCGCATGTGCTTTCAGTCCAAGCGACGACATTCTCCCGGCCCTCTCTTCTGACGCATGCGCGGTACATATGACTGTAGTTCATAGACTGTACCATACAGAGCATGCCGGCCGACAACACGCAGCAAAATGTGATACAGATTGAGTGTTATATGCGCGCGCCAAAGGCGCCCGCATGTACGCTTCATATTGCGAACATCGGCCTCGGACGTCAAAGATGTGATTTGCTGAGTTGCAACACAATATACTATTATTCTAAATAAAATAAAATGTTAAAGCTGACGTGTTTCAAGGTTTTTCACTAAATTACATTTCAGGAGGGTACATACAATACCCCTTATTAGTACTTTTGACTTTTCTTTGAGAAATTATTTGTACATAAAACTAAAGAAAGTGTATTCACATATGACGAGCTTACTTTCAAAAGGGCATAAATCCAATTACATTTTTTTTTGTAGCGTTAATCATATCTTTAGGATAAGCCCTATCAACCTATGTATCAGTTTCCTCCAAAAAAGCTTTCTATCCCATATTAAAAGTGAGTTAAACATTTGCTTTGCCACACAAAAAAAACTTAGGGTAAATAGTGTTGCAGGTAATTTCGTATTTCTACCTGTTCGTATTGGTAAAACACAAATATTACCCTCGATGGGCAGAAACTGTCTTTTGTTGTCATGAAAGTTGTCACCGCCGTCTTGAAAATTGGAAGCCACTAACTTTGAGTCACTGAAGTGAAGTTAGATGATGGTTGGTGTAACAAGCAAATCGGATAAGTGCGGCTTCATAAGGGCTGTTTTGCCGAATCGTTAGAAACGTCTAAAGTTCCCCACAAGCGTGGGTGAAACCATAAAAATACCGAGATGTCAGAGTTTACCCACATGGGGTAATTTTTGTTGCAGGTAATCTTTACCCCGAATTCCGGGTAAAGTTTATACTTAGTTTTTTCTGTGCACCACAAGTGCATGCATCCAGTCTCTGAATAATGAGATAATGAGAATGCAAACTTCTGGTAATTTGGTACGTGGCCTAGGACCAAAACAATGTAGGAACCCAGAAAACCCAATTCTTTTATAAATGCTGTAAAACGTTTTTCTCGATTTCCCAACAAAGACCATAAGTGGAGGTATGCTCTTTTGAAAGCAAGCTCCTTATGTTAACAATAAATAGTGCCTATATTTACAAGTACAAATAAAGTGGTTATCGAATCTTGTGGATTTAACTACCCTCACTGGGCGTACCCATATGTAGGAATAAACATGGTGAAATAATTATTTCGTAGTTTTATCGTAATTTATGAATTTTCAGTGATAAAATGGAGAATTTCTTCCATGTACACATATATGCGCAGAAGTTATTTTTCGGTGATTTTTTATTGACTTTGAAGGATTGATGCAAACTGGTAAAGAATTGGCTGCGATATGTAGTCTTATAATTTGCATTGGTTTATATGAAAGTAGTGGGCGATAAAAGAAAGTAATTAGTTTCCAAAATATATTTCTAAAATGAAAAATCCATAAAGCTGTCTACTTCATAATATAATTTGTTCATAATAATAAGATTCTACAGTCGTAGGAAAATCTGTTCAATATGAGAAAGAAAAAATCATAACAGCACAGAAATCTTGAAAATATAATACTGATTTTGAATCTCGTTTTTCGATTTTGCCCACTGCGTTTATAGTCCTAGATCAGACTTCAACCCTAATTCTAATTCTTAATTCAAGCCACTTTGTGACATCTGTCTAATGTTTTACTTTTTTCTGGCGTTAAAACCCCTTTAATTTCGTTAAAAATCTCGTTGACGTTTAAAAAGTACGCCTATAAAATTTAAGCAGAAAAAATGAATTTATGATAATAGATTCTAGATAGTCAACAGATGAAAAGTATCAAATATCAGGTACGTATCTAGTTTACAGTGCATCAATATCAATAAGCATTATTCATACTAATGTTCTTTCTTGTATTTACACACGTGACATCGTTATGTACACTGTACGGGCAAATATGCGTTCACGAGGGCGCAGACTGTACTAAAGTAGGGTCTGGCAAGGAAACACAAGGATGCAAGGGTTGGAGGGGAGGAGTTAAAGCCCTGTGACCGCTCCCTGGTTAGTTATAGCCTTACGGTTATATACATATACACCTTAGAGTTGTAGAGGTGGCTGTTATTGAATTATTAATTAGGCAAGTTAATTAGCATGCGATAGGCTATATGATTCGACATACACGCAGACCCCCTTTCCAATCCCCAATCGTAATGCGAGCTCGGAACACTCGTACCTAACGAATTGTCGTCCGTCGATTGGTTCTCATTAATATAACTCACTACCCCGATGGACGAACAGTGAAAACGACCTGCCGACTTTACTCTCGCGTGTTATTTCGTAATTGTTCCGATTTCAACGCCAGTCGCTCTATTAATGCCCGGCTGTCTCGAGTGTACGATAAGTAATTATTCATATTCACGGAAAAGAGAAAAAAAGGATATTATAAACTGCTTCTTACCCAACAATTAAAGAAAATGTGTTCTGAGGTTTATCTATGTACTGAGATTGGAAGTCCCATTTTCAGAAAGGAAATTTTCTTTATCAGCTCATATACTTCATCATGCGTCATATACTTCAAAGGGCCTTTAAAAAATGACTTCTACTGAGTTTCAAAGATACTTTTTTTTAACTCTTCTTTGAAAGAAGAAAATCCCATCAAAAATGTAATTCAATCGGAATGAATTTTGCAATCCTTTATCGAGGACAAAAGTAGAAATCTAAATATCTTCATTGTTTTCGTGCTTGCGAAAAAATGTTCAGGACAATGCTAACTTAATTTTTAAAGAAAATTTAATGGTGTTCTGTAATTTTATAAATTTTTTTTTTCATTTCACCCTTCGAAATTTAAATAGTAAAATATTTACACCAGGTGAAAAAATCTTAAATTTCAGAATGCACAAAAAAGTTAATCAATGTAAATTCCGATACAATTTTTCCTGGTAAGGGTTTAATAGCTCCGGACAGAAACCCACCTATCTTCGGTAGTGTGTGCCCCTCCTCCAAGCTTGACCTTCTGACGTACTTTTTTCCGGGGGTAGTGGTTAGAGGGTAATGCTAAAACAAGTCAGTAGGGGTAGGAAAGTGATGGAAAGGGAATAGAAGGAGATATGGAAGGGGGGGGGGTGGTATGGTATGGAAAGTAGGATCAGCAACATTCTTTTTGTCCCTGGGTGTAAATGTTTTAAGTTTATTCATCATATGAAATGTTCTCTTTATATTCTAGAAAAAAACGCTGCGCATATTATTCTAGGAAAAAAATGTTTACGGACCGTTTCAGATTATTCATTAGAATTAAATTATGATTTTTTATATTCTAAGCCTAACAATATCTTGAAAAATGTTTTTTTTTTCATTGAGGACATATTTTCAAATGAATAAGAAACACTTCCCAGTAGTGAACATGTTTTGTAGCCTTAAATATGTAATTTAAAAAAATCGAATACTAAGAAAATTAATTTTTCGACGTAGAAGGGCCCAGTAGAACCGCGTTACCATTTCTTTTAATCAAAGAAAATGTATGCCAGTATCTTTTTACCAAAAGGAACATAATTAGGGGTAGAGTTCACACAATTCAACCATTCAAATTTCTATTGGGAATCTTAAGGCAGATCCGCTAGTTCTCAGAGTATTTTTCCTTCAAGATTGAAAATTCCATAAAAATATGAAATCTCCTCAATACAAAAGTGATTAGGGTGAAATCACTTCTCTTTAAATGAATCAGTGAAATCTCATTGATTTTAGGTAAAATCTCACTGGTTAAAGCAGCCAGACGTTTGTCACTGACATTCAGTGAGAATTCACTGGTTCATTCAGTGATGTTTCGGCACTGGTTTAATCAGTGAGGTTCACTGGCTTCTCAGTACCAGTAGTCATCTGGTCGTACAACTTGCCGGCTGACAGCTGTTTAGGTATGACACTTATCATTCATCACTATTGTGGTAAAAGTTTGAAAATCATCTTTTAAAAAGCGCAATTTTCTCTCACAACAATAAATTAAGGCCGGGCGGCAATATAATGGGATATAATATGTTGCGTCTAATTGTGTAAAGATCCATCGTTACGTCAACGTGTCGCGTCGCTCAAAATCAAAACCAAGTGGCCAGGGGCCTTCCTACTATCAAGCGAAAGATATTATATCCCCTACTCATCTATCATTTGGCGTGACTGGTAGAATCAGTAGCACTATTTTAGTTGAGTCACTCACTGATTCAACCAGACCAAGTGGGAAAATAACTGGTTTACCAGTAATAATTCAAAATACTGATCCAATAATTGGCAATTTCACTGGTTCAGTTTAAGAGAGACGGATTAAAAAAAATAAAAGCTTGACAGAGAGAGGCAGGAGAACAGAAAATTAGAAAAACTGAAAATGTATCTTTCAATGCAAAGTCTTGTTTCAAATTAGAGTATGATTTGAGTAAAGGATGCTTTTTAATGGTTACCTTTTTCATAAAAACGAATCTTGTTCATCTGCGGTTTTACATTTGTGAAAACACATGCGCTTCCGCACATCAAGGGTCACAAAATTATAATTTTCACTCTGTAGCGAACTTAATATTATTTCTATGATGTGATCTATCTATGAAGGGTGATCTTCTGTAAAAAGGGAAAAAGGGTCGCACGCTTTGCTGGCGGAATATACGTGCGTACATTTCATAAATATGTATGGCTGGACAGCCGGATGAATAGAACTGAATCGAAGTGAAAGAAGAGTCTGCAGAATCGCATTACATGATGTGGACCGCAGAAGCTATTCAAATAAATGCAGTCATATACCACGTACTTGACAATACAGATTCGATCAATGCAAACATTCTTCTTCGTTTTTCTTTCTGGCAAATATTTAACTTCAATATTCAGTTTTTTTTCGTAAGAGGACTTTAGTAGTATTCTGTTGGATCGAGAATATTTAATGAAACTGTCATCATCAATCTCGCGCTACGCGCGCGTCTAGTTTTTCGCTTTAAGGGAAATAGTATATTGCGTGACGAGGGGCGAAAGGCCTCGGCCCGAGTCATGTATACAATTTTTCATCATATCGATAATCGAAAATTCGACTTGAGATGACTGTGGAGCGGGTCGATAATCGAATTTTCAACCCTAGGGAAGAAAGTGACAGATCAATGCAAATGGCGCCACTATTTGCATTTATCTGTCACTTTCTTAAATTTCTTAAAAATAATTTTTAATACAGAATAAAAATTTCAAAAAGCTACTTATTTTATTAGTTCATTCATTTTTTGGTTATAAAAATTGAAATAGCATTTAGAAGTTTGTAGGAAATATGAAAACAATTTTCTGTATTTTCTGAAATCTTTGAAAGCTTTAAAGTATTATTGATATCTTCAAAGCTTCTAGGATTTCGAAATACATTACACATCTTTTAAAATTAAAAAAATCGCCCGAAAACCTTTTACATTTTTTTGCAATTTTGAAAAATCTTTTCATCTTTTCAAAGGACCCCGCACCAAATGTTCAGTAAATGGATTTTTGTCAAAAATTTCAAATCTTATTGAAGGAATAATCCGAAAGAAAAAAGTAAGAAAAATGAACAGTCTTTTCACAAAAAATTGTCAAAGTTTCAATTTTCACATGTATTGTAATAGAAAATTGCTTATTTTAGTGAAAAGTCTTTTTTTCTCCAAAACTCTTTGTTAGATTTTGCTAAAAGTTTCACATTTCGACTATCAGCATGTATACATCATGTTATGGGAGTGTTTTCATACTTTAAACATCCAAGTATGGAAATCATCATTTCTTAGTAACTAAAGTCACTGGATATTTTTTATTTAACTGCCAGAGTATGATATCACTTTCAAATAAGTAAAGGAAGCGTGCATATAGCACGGATATCATATATCTGCATTTACTTCATGGTTTGTTTTATCATCCCTTGAATATTTAATCCGGAATATCGACATTTCCCAAAGACTGAAATCACAACAAGTTTTCTGAATAGTCTATGAGGAAAGAAATCATATTAAAGTAAATAGGGAAGGTGTAGAACGAACATGATGTCTTTGAATATTTTTAGAGGGCTGTTTAATCACCCCTTACTTAGAGAAGCAGAGAAATGAACTTTTCGTGAGGAATAAATCACCAAAGATCAGGCCCACAATATCACTTTAAAACATACATATAGAAAGTGTCCTTTAGGAGGAATTGCATTATAATTTATTTTCAGGCTAGTTTAATCAACCCTTAATTATTGAAACAAAGAAAGCGATATTTCTTACGGGATAAAACACCACGGATTTTCTTATCAACATATTATTGATCAACAAAATCACTTTAAAACATACACGGAAAGCGTTTCTTTGCAAGATCAGCGTTTGAATTTATTGTGAGGGTAGTTTAAATATCCCTTGAATATAGAGACAGGGAGATCAATATTTTCTACGGATTGAAGCACCATAGATTTTTGTAATATTACTAATATATATATTTAAAAAAAAAAGTTAAACAACCACCGCAGGGTACCACTAAGAGCAACTGCCATCTTGAAAAAATGTCAATGGCCCCCAGTAGAACCGCGGTAAAATACACCTGTGGCCACGTGTCACATCCGTGAGATGGGTGGTCACAGGGCACGACGAAATCACAACGACAGGCCGGCGAAACCCTCGTGTGTCTTGAGGACACGAAGCGACCCAAGGATGACAGCTTTCTGCATCCATCTCGCAAGAGCCTTGGCATATTTTTGGCACGCGGGTATGGCTTTAAGGTTACGAACCAGCGATAATTTCACACCTCCGAGAGCACCTATCACAAGAACAATCACTCGTACCGAATATTTTGGGTACAGTCGAAGCAGCTCTCTTTTAAGGTCTTGATATCTCTCCTCTTTTTCTTTCTCCTTTGCAGTGATGTTGTATTCGGATGGAGCCGAGAATTCGATCACGAATATAGTTCGTTTCTCGAAGTCTTGGAGAACAATGTCAGGCCTCGAGTGCGCAACGGAGACTGCTACCCGAAAATCGTAGTTCCAGAAAATCTGGCACTTCTCGTTTCGGACAATTGACTCTATATCCCTTGGAGCGTTCGGCAGGGCAGGGTCGCGACCAGCACCGTAAGAGCGACAAAGGTGGTAATAAAGTACTCTTAGGGCCGCATTATGTCTATAGATATACGTTGTTCCTGCGTGGGTCGGACACCCCGATAGTATATGTTCTAGGTACTCAGCGTGTGCATGACACGCTCTGCACCTATCACTGGGAACTTCTTGACATAAAATGCGGGCGCGGTATGCTAAGGTGGAGATTACACCGTCCTGGCATGCGAAAATAAAGCCCTCTGTACCTGAATTGAGCCCTGATGATTTGAGGAAAGCAAAAGTTTGCTCCTTTGACAAGGACTGTTTTTCTACATTTCTGTGAAAGTTTCCGTGCATTTGCTTGTCGAGTAGCTCTTGGTGAAATTTTCCAACCTCTGCTTTCTTTACTTCGGCTTTTAGACGTGAAGCATCTAGATGGAGTAATGCACTTTCCTCACTTCTGATGTTAAAATTCAGGCCAAGGGTCTCGGCAGCTTGCTCCGCGGCTTTGTAAAGGAACGCCCCTTCGCCAATCATCTCGTGGTTTCTGACCATCTTTAGGAGAGGATCTCTGCCATTCGCAACGATGTAAGCTGTACTCAAAACAATTCGGTTATGAAGACACTGGAGATTCAGAAGTCCGCGTCCGCCTTGCTGGCGTGAAATGTATAATCGCGGAACTGACGAATTGATATGCAAGCTTTTATGCATATGCATGATCTTACGCGTGGTGACATCAAGGGCCTTAAGCTCGTTCTTCGTCCATTGAACCACCCCAAACGAGTAGAGTAGAACCGGGACGGCAAGCATGTTA
Organism: Andricus quercusramuli; assembly: GCA_932178445.1. Classification (NCBI taxonomy): domain Eukaryota; kingdom Metazoa; phylum Arthropoda; class Insecta; order Hymenoptera; family Cynipidae; genus Andricus; species Andricus quercusramuli. The sequence continues at coordinate 38,431 of CAKNXH010060305.1, forward strand.
GTCGCAGATACCTTGTTCAACGCCGACAGATTGGAAGACCAAATCTGTCGAAGAAGATGCTTGTATCTGCTTCGGAGAGACTCCTTCACTGATGTTACGTCCTGAATGCGGCTTTGAGGCACGCCCAGGTATGTATAGGTCTCTCCAGTGTTAAGATGTCTAATAACACTTATATCCACAAGCTCAGGGTCCTTGGGAACGCCAGTAATCTTTCCTTTCTTCAAATGAATTTTGGCACACTTGTCCAAACCAAAGTCCATCCCAATCTCTCCTGTGTAGTTCTTGACGATATTTAAAGCAGTTTGAAGTCTGCTTTTACCAGCGGCATAGATCTTCAGGTCATCCATATAGAATACATGAGTGACCTTATGCTCACGCTGATTAGTGTCGCCACAGAGGTATCCAGGAGAATTTCGTAGTGCAAGAGATAGAGGCAAAAGTGTGATGCAAAAAAGCAAAGGGCTCATACTATCCCCTTGAAAGACGCCCCTCTGGAAGGTGACGTTGTTCGTCGTCAGACGATAATTCCTAGATGAGATGGTAAATCTAGTTTTCCAAAGAGGCATCAATCCCTCTATGCATCTCACTATGTGTGGATGTACCTTCAAGCTTTCCAACAGACAGATGATAAGTCTATGAGAGGTTGAATCAAAAGCTTTCCGGTAGTCAATCCAGGCCATTGACAGGACGCGCTGATGGACTGTAGCGTCTTTACAGACACACCTGTCAATCAGCAGGTTCTCTCGACAGCCTGCTACACCTTTTTTCGAGCCACGTTGTTCGTACATCTCTCGCCATACAGGCTCAATTCGTCGAACAATCCTGTTGTTTAGGATAGCTGTAAAAATCTTATACAGTGTGTTCAAACAAGTTATTGGCCTGTAATACTCTGGTTTGGACAAGTCGCCTTTTTTCGGTAGGAGTATAGTGCGTCCTAACACTAGCCACTGCGGAATGGGCATCTCCGACTTTAAATATGAGGTGAATATGCGGGCCAAATGTTGGTGTGTAGAAGTAAACTTCTTCCACCAAAAGTTCTTGATACAATCTGGTCCAGCACCGGAAAAGTTCTTCGTGCCTCTAAGTGCTTTTTTCACCTCTTCGGCAGTGACTGATGGGCACTCCTCCTCAGATTTTATGAGGCTGTCGCAAAACTCCTTGAAGCGGATGATATTGTCAGTATCTTCCTTCAACTCTAGTGTTTTCGGGATCTTGTACACCTCTCTCCAAAAAGTCTCTACCTCCTTGGGCTTGGGAGGATTTTTTACAAAAACAGGGGGATCACTGAAGAGGCGCGATGGGTCAGCGAGAAACTGTTGATTCTCTCTGATCCATCTCTCCCTCTTCTGTATCCTCCTCCTTGCGTCAGAAAACAGCCTTATTTTGTCAACAATATGTTGCTTGATTGTCAGCAGCTTTGACTTGTTTAGTGTGTGATTCAAGGTCCTTAGTTCTTGGGCGAACTTTCGAACCCTTTCCGTGAACGGTCTACCAGATGTTATGTAGTCAATCACACATTGAACACGGGACGCATTCTGTCTTGCCCATCCAATTTTCTTGTTCAGTTGATGCAAGCGTCTTCTTGTCTTTTGATCCATCGTCGGTTTGAGCCTTCGATTTGAATCAGCCAAAGCTCTCGCAGCACCATAAACTGAGCAATTGATGGTCCAGAGGTCGGACTCTTGCGAGATATCTCCACAAAGGGAGGCATACATTTCAGCCAGATCTTGGGGCTTAAGAGGAACTTGCATGTTGATGTTCCTCCTTGTACTGAAATTGCCATCATCTTCAAGAAGGTGCCTACTTTCTGCGGTTGGTCTTAATGTCGTTTCATCTTCGTCTGCAGCTTGTTCAAGCAGCGGTTGAGGAAGCGCTCCGCGTACATATCCATTTTTGCGGAGGTAGTCGGCTTGATTTCGCAAAGACTGATGCGAAACGTGTTGAAGCTCTGGGTGTTTCTGGCACCACAGAGTATGCATACGCGCCATAAAGCCTCCACGAACAGGGATAATACTGGCATCGTAGCAGTCTAACACATCATTCTTAAGTTGATCCGTCCACTCAATGTGGGCGCTTCGCCGGTTCGTCGTTGTGTTTCCATCTAAATTATTTTCAGCACCCCGAACTCTAGGATGATCGGCATTGTTTGCCGATCCATTGTCGGGTGCTCTGCGCGTTCGATCGTTTTGAACCGCATCTACAACATTTTGGTGGTTTTTCATACTAAAATAATTTTATATATATATATATATATATATATATATAATACATAATAATATGATTTCATTGCTCAATGTATTAATGAGAAAATCTCTGGTGCTTTATCCCGTATAAAATATCGATTTCCTTGTTCAATAAATAAGGGATGACAAGATGACCCTGACAATGAATACTAATGCAAATCCTGTTAAAAGACGCTTCCTATGTATGTTTTAAAGTGATTTTGTTGATCAATAGTATGTTAATGAAAACGTATGTGGTGCGTTGTCCCGTATAAAATATCGATTTCTTCGTTTCAATAATTAAGGCATAATTAAACCACCCTGAAAATAAATTATAATGCAAGTGCTCCTAAAGGACATTTCCTATATGTATGTTTTAAAGCGATATTGTAGGCCTGATCCTTGGTGATTTATTCATTACGAAAAGTTAATTTCTCTGCTTCTCTAAATAAGGGATGATTTTACAACCCTCTAGAAAAATTCAAAGACATCCTTGTCGTCTAACCTTCCCTATTTACTTTTAATATGATTCCTATTGTCATACATTATTAAAAAAAAATTTTTGTGATTTTATTAATTGAGAAATGTCGATATTCCGGATTAAATATTCAAGGGATGATAAAACAACCCTTGAAGTAACTGTACATATATAATATCCGTGCTGTGCATGCTTCCTTCAGTTACTTGAAAGTGATTTCATACGCTAGCAGTTAGATAAAAGATATCCAGTCACTTAAGTTACTAAAAAATGATGATTTCCATACTTGGATGTTTAAAGTATGAAAGCACCCCCATAACATGCTTTATACCGAAAAAACCGATAATCTTTCTAGATCTTAGATATGAAACTTTTGTTTCGGTCAGTCTGATAGTCAAAATGTAAAACCTTTAACAAAATCTAACAAAGAGTTTAGGAGAAAAGAAACTTTTCACTAAAATAAGCATTTTTCTATTAAAATACATGTAAAAATTGAAACTTTGACCATTTTTTGTTAAAAAACTGTCCATTTTTCTTAGTTTTTTCTTTCGGATTATTGCTTTGCGGGTTCGAAAATACAAAAAAAATTAGATTTAGAATTTTTCACAAAAGTCATTTACTATACATTTGGTGCGGGATCCTTTTCTTTAAAAATTAAGTTTTGAAAATGAAAAATCATTGAAAATATTCTTAGGAGTCTTGAGAATAGTTTTTTGCTTTTTTGAATTTTTTCGAAATGTTCAGAAAGCTACTACAGTTTTTCTAGGAACCGTCAAAACTTAACATTTTGGTTTAAATTTTTCAAATTTTTCAGTTTTCAATAATAATTTCATTTTAAAAAAATTCCAAATTGAAAAAATTGCCTTTAAATATCCAAGATTTTTGTTTGAATCTAAGAAAATCCTTATAAATCTACATTTTGTTCAAATTTTTCTAGAATCTTCTCAAAATTATATTGTTTCTGGAATTTTTTAAAAACTTTTCAATATATTTTAAAATAATTCGATTTTTTTTTCGGAGAAAATTTAATATCTTTAAAAATTGGAAATTTGCATAAAAAACTTCTAGATTGTTTTCACGACATTTTTAGAAATGTTATGAAATTTTTTTGAATACACATTTTTCCCACGAATCTTAAGAAAATGTGTTTGTTCACTTAAAATCTCTCTTGCAAAACTAAAACATTTTTTTTCAAGTTTTCCTAAACAAATTTATGAATCCTTCAAAATCAAAACAATTATTTAGTAATCTTTTCAATCTTGAAATAAATGTTTCAAAATAAAAACTTTCATATTTTCCCATAAATCTTATAGTCTGTACCGGAATTTTTTTTCGTTACCGCGGTAACGGAAATTTTTTTTACCGATATCGACAGTATATGTAATTCGTAAATTAAGGTAATTTAAGTTTTTGCTCATTTTAATATTTTTCTGATCTCTTTTAAAGAGTAAAGAAGTTTACAAATTATAGCGTATTACGAGAATGCTTAGAACATTATAATTATTTTCAGATATTAAAAAATCATGTACAATTAAAATTTCCTTTGTTATAAATAATGTTTAGAAAAATGAAGAAATGAATTTTATCATGTAATAAAATTACTTATTGCGAAATTCAAATGGAAAAAATTGATAGTGCAGACTATTTGTTATCTTAGTGAATGAACAAGCTAAAATAGCCACTAAAAATCATAGTCACACAGTATTGCAATTAATCAAGTTTTCTAGAATGATGTATGTGAGACCTTGTAACTTCAACATGACCTTAAAATAATTAAACGTATTTAAAGACTTTTCAAAAATTTTAATTCAGGAAAAAGTGTAAAGTAAGTAAAGGAATAAAACTTTAGATTAGGACTGGAGATTGTTGGAGTGTATTGTTCAAATTTACGATAATTGGCGACAAAGTAAAGTATTGGGTAAATCAAGTACTGCTGTCGATCGATTTAACATGGTGAGAAAAAGGTCGATTTGAAATAGGAGGTAATATAGGTTACGATAAGTGCACTTAATCCCACACATTATACCGATAATGCACGTCTAAATGCACTTACGGTACCGCATCTTATGTCACCTTATGAAATTTTTCACCTGTGGTTTTAAACTTTTGCACATTATTTCACAAGTTTTACAACCGCGCAGCAGCAATTTCTTCAAACCCAATAAGGAATAATATTTCAATATCATAGATTTCTTCCTTTCCTATTGGCTCTGAACATTTCAATCGATCGTTAATCACGACACTGTGCTATTTCTTCGGGTGAAACTGAAGATTCTGGCGACACGGTTAATTTACGAGAAGGAAACTATCGGAAATTCAATTCTTCGGGATTCGAAGCGAGAAATTTATTTCACCGGAAGAAATACCTTAAAATTCATTGAAGTGCGGGAAAACGTTCTAGCATATTATTGGAAATAGTTAAAACATCGTTCTTTTTTTTCGCTGTGGTAAAATGTTTTATAAAGTAGGATAGTCTGCAACAGAAATAAAATAGTACAGTAGCAAGAATGCTTTTAAATTGTCCCAATTCTATGGCTTCATTTTTATGATTTGAAATACAGATCTAAATGAAAATAATAATTTTAGCTGAATATTGATATGTACAACGCGGAATAATTTCCATAGCTCCAATAAATATTCTTCCAGTCAAAATTTCCTTGTTTCTAGTATCCTCTGCAAGATTTGCATATATTTAAAATTTATCCCTAAATCGTTATTTCAGGACACCCTGCGAAAGGTAACGCCGTGATGAAAAATGCAAGCCAATACAAGCCATTTTGCAGGTTGTGTCTCATGTGTGAATCCAAAACCCCTCGATTTCCAAAGAAGCTGGCTTGCATTAGAAATGAACTTCTTCCAACACAAATATTCTAGAAGGACAAGGGAGAATTTCCGAGGGTAAGTCCCCTCGTAAATTGTAATAAACGGGACGCATCGTTTTCCTGCATTAAAATTAATGGGAGAGGCGTGACGAGTCTGGTTGGTTAGTGGAGTAATAGGGTTCGTCAGGTAGATCACGACTGGGAGGGGTCGAGGCAACAAAAATGCAAACAGACACGCGATAATCCGAGAATCACTCGTTAGCGCTTGAATTCCCTTCCCTTCATACCCCCTGAGATTAGGAACCCCTAAAAGCCCGTCAGTCATAACGGAGATCCATTCGTAAAACATAAGGAGACACTAATTCTTATGTGCAGATAATATCACGATAATTAGGATAAGTGTAATCGTGATGTAGACGGACGTACTAAGACTTCCTTGCATACCTTATTCCAATGACTAGCTTTCGGATTCCCCATCCTTCACGCTCCTCCATCTATCTGCCACATATACCGCTTGCCCGTCTCCATATTTCTTCAACCCTCCGCAGACATGATACTCATCACCCTTACACTTCTATATACACTTTCCTCCTCCACAAATTCTCTCTTCTTTCAGAACTCCTCCTCATACCCCTCCTCCTCATTCTCTTCCTCACTCCACCTTGCCACCTCTTATATGCACGCTTCTTTGCCCGTTTTTTCTTCTTGGCTTGCTCTAACATAACATCATTTTAATTTATTCCGCTCCTATTTTCCACACTATGACCACCCCCTCCCCTACTACGGACTACTGAACTTCTCATTAGCCCCATTTTTTGTCGTGACTTTTTCCAAAGGTTGCAAAAAAATTGCAGCTTCTTACGCTTTTTCAAGGAGAGAGTGTGTTCAGTGACACCCCCCTTGTCAAAATCGCCCCTCTTTCCATGACTCCATTGCTTTTTATATCCCTTTTCGGGCGGAAAGTGAATTTGGCAACACATATCCCTATTCTTGACCTTTTTTCCAGGAGCCACCCCCCCCCTCCCCGGTTTCGCATCTCTTCTGGAGGAAGAGTGAGTTTGGCGACACCCACCCTTAGTCACAACCTCCCCCCTTTCTAGAAGTTACTCCCCGTTTTTTATATCCCTTCGTGGGGAGAGAGTTACTTTGAACTCATTCATTATCCGAGAAGTGATGTAACAAACGAGGGGGCCCTGGGAATGGGGAAGTTTGTGACTAGGGTGCATGACATTACATTTACTACCAGTCACAACCTCATCCCTTCTCAGGGACTCCTTGTGTTTTATAATACTTCTCTAGAGAAAGAGTTAATTTGGCGATTCATATCCATAATGTCAACCTCCCCCTTTCAAGGAGTCCCCCACATTTTATATTTTTTTCTGGGCGATCATATAACTTCTCACTTTCATTTTCACTTTAAGTCTTCTGAAATTCACGTGTGCATTATTTTTAATTCAAAAAGAGTAGAAGTGGGAGTGAAAGTGAAAAAGTTACATAATCAGCCCCAGTGCTTCAAAATACATTGACTTATGCTTTTCCCACTTTTCGCGGAAAACAGTCTGCAAGAAGCTTCCTTGCCGGTGCCGGTTTCCCTTTTTTTATCGAAATAATATTAACAATAAGTGTAAGAGTAATTTAAAAATGCATTCACATTAACCTTTTTAAATCAGTTTTTATCATCTCAATTATGAAATATTTTTCTTAAAACAATTAGATCAATATCTTTTGCTTTGTAGGAAAAAAGGCCTTGGTTTTACGAAAAATGTTTTGGAAAATTTCCCAGTATTTCCGCACCATTGGTTACGACATCAATGCCTCACTGATACCACTGAGACTTTTCTTTTCCATCCTTATTTACTTTTCAACCCTACCCACCATAATGCATTCTGCTGTCGCGTGTTGTCTTTTCCCTCCACTTTTTCCTTTTTCTTATGCTCAACACGCGAAAGCACATTCTCCCTTCTTCGCCGCGCACGTCTCTCGGGCCACACGCACTCACCGAACAATTAGTACTTCTCATTGAATTCGTAATCCACGCTGGTTTCAGGAATCTATTCAACTGCGGCGGGCAGTTCTGGGAGGGGGCTTCTGTTCCCGTCATCGTGCAAGGCGAGCGAGCGAAGAGAGGCTTGCGAGACAAAAAAACGTAATTGAGTCTACCCCTGAGTCCGAAACGGCTTGCTTTTTCTGTTCTTCGTCGAACTCCTTTCTGAATAATCTAAACGGAGGAAAAACAAAAGCCAAAATCTTTTAAACTGCGGCGCAATCACGTCTCAAGAACCTACAGAAAAATATTAATTTTCCGACAATCTAAGAACGTTTAATACGTTAATTATGGCCTTCTAATAGGGTACTTTTGAATTCAAAAGGAGCTGCTGATTGTATAACACTTGCTAATAAATGATTTGATAATATATAAATAAATGAAATGAAGAATGATATCATTATAATTCAGATATCGAGAAAGTAATATGAAATTTCAGTTTTAATATTGTTGTTACTCTCAACACCTCCAAAGTAGACATTCAAAGAATAAAACTGCAATATAAATAAGAAAATAAGTGAAATTACTTTATAAAAATTGCAATCATGTATGTAGATCGAGAGTGAATTTAGATATTACAATCAACAGTACCTTTTGTAGTTTCATAATAGAGGAGTCACGTTAGACGTTAAAAATCAAAAAGCTAGGAACCCGGGCTCTTTCCACTGATTTTGATGAAATCTTTTGCATTGTGTTGCCAAATATGTCTGTTAAAAAGTTAAACAAAAAAATTTGTACGCGAATTTCAGAATTCATTTTTTTTGTTTAAATTTTCCAAAATCGATTAAAAACTTGAATAACTTGAATAAATGAAGTCCTAGAGCAACGAAAACACTGTATATATATATCTTGGGGTTGCTAATTATGAATTTCAGCGGAAAAAAATTCAAAATGGACGACCAAAATTTTTTAACATTTATAAACTTAAAAAAAAAATTATAATAAATGAATAATATTGAGCATGCATATTCCTTAAGGTATAACAAATTTGTACCTCTTCTTTGAATGAACAAATGTTGTGTCCGTCATGTTTTTCGTAGCTTGTGTTATTCGTCTAAAAATTTATTTTTTCTATTTTCAATGCTGTTTTTTATGAATAAAACAAAAACTACGCGTCATATCAAAAAGTGAATAATAACAAATTTGTAGATCTTTTTTAGGTGCATAATTTTGGTCCAGTCATCTTTTGTCGTATCTTGCATAGTTTCACAGAAAAATGGAATTTTTGATTTCTCATTATTTTGTTGTGCGATCAGAATTTAAATTTTTTATTTTTTGAAAAATTCAAAAAGTTGTTACGAAAATATTGTAAAGTGTTCAAAAATCAACGTTTTTCTTCTCTTGACTTTTTTTCATAACGTGCGTTTTTCGGCTTAAAATGTTCATTTTCGTTTGTTTTTTGGAATTTTGAAAATGCTATAACTCTGGTAATTTTTTTTTTATCTGAAAAAGTCATTAGGATATTTTCTTCCTCTTTTTGCTTACTACTAATAACCGTCCATAGAATTTCCAAATCTTCAAAAAAATTTTCAAAATGTGCTCACTTTTTGAATTTTCATCCGAAATAGCTGGTTAACGAACTTGTTCTTTCTTTTTAGGCCCTAAAAAAGTGTGCCAAAGCACAACCCAATCTGATTATTTGTTCGAAAGTTATCGTGCCTACAGACAGACAGACAGACAGCCAGACAGACAGACAGACAGACAGACAGACAGACAGACAGACAGACACCTTGGTAAAAACCTTTTTTTCTAGCTCAGGGGGTGTCAAAACGTGGAGATTTGATGAAAACCGACCAAGTCAAATTTTACATAAAACCAATACCTTCTCATCAGAATGAGAATGTAAAAATCTGCCCGCTTCGCGGGCACATTCTCAACGCGCGCTTCGCGCGCGGCTCGCTTCGCTCGCAAGTTTGAGCGCGCCTAGGGCGCGCGACTGTTGGATCTCGCGCTTCGCGCTCGATCATATATTTATCTCGCGCTTCGCGCTCGATTATGTATTCACCTCGCGCTACGCGCTCGGGCGTATTCACATCGCGCTTTACGCTCGATTCCTCTAGATCTTTGAACTTCGTGTTCGACTTCGATGAAAGAAAAAGTTTATTTCTAAATATTAGAAAATTATCAAAACCTCTACATATGAAGTGATTGTTAAATTTGTTTTTATTTTAGACTCAAAAGGAAATTTATTTACTCAAGGTTCTATCGACCTTAAGGAACACATTCTCATCCAGATACTCGCGCTTCGCGCTCGATATTTGATTTCAAATTCATTTGAACCTTGCGTTCCACGCTCGGTTCTGTGCACCGTATAATAGAAACAAAAAAGTTTGAGCGCACTTACGGCGCGCGATTTGGGCGTCGCGCTTCGCGATTTGTATTTGATTTCAAATCAAGAATAATTATATAAATTAAGCGACAAATTTTATTAGTTAGAATGTTATTCTAGATTTTCCGTTTTTCAAAAAAGTTATTTTTTTCATTTTGAATATATTCTTACAACGAAAATGGATTTTTCCAAAGTTTTCCAAAAATTTGATTTCTTTTACTGTCAATGTTATTTTCACGAATAAAATAAAAACTACGCGTCCTATCGAAACATGATGGATAAAAAATTTGTACCTCTTCTTTGAATGAACAAATGTTGTCTTCGTCATGTTTTTCGTAGCTTGTGTTATTCGTCTAAAAATTTATTTTTTCTATTTTCAATGCTGTTTTTTATGAATAAAACAAAAACTACGCGTCATATCAAAAAGTGAATAATAACAAATCTGTAGATCTTTTTTAGATGCATAATTTTGGTCCAGTCATCTTTTGTCTTATCTTGCATAGTTTCACAGCAAAATGGAATTTTTGATTTCTCATTATTTTGTTGTGCGATCAGAATTTAAATTTTTTATTTTTTTGAGAAATTCAAAAAGTTATTATGAAAATATTGTAAGGTGTTCAAAAATCAACGTTTTTCTTCTCTTGACTTTTTTTCATAACGTGCGTTTTTCGGCTTAAAATGTTCATTTTCGTTTGTTTTTTGGAATTTTGAAAATGCTATAACTCTGGTAATTTTTTTTTTATCTGGAAAAGTCATTAGGATATTTTTTTGCTCTTTTTGCTTAGTACTAACAACCGTCCATACAATTTCCAAATCTTCAAAAAAAGTGTTCTTAAAAATTTTCAAAATGTGCTCACTTTTTGAATTTTCATCCGAAATAGCTGGTTAACGAACTTGTTCTTTCTTTTTAGGCCCTAAAAAAGTGTGCCAAAGCACAACCCAATCTGATTATTTTTTCGAAAGTTATCGTGCCTACAGACAGACAGACAGACAGACTCAGGCTCAGGGGGTCTCAAAACGTGGAGATTTGATGAAAACCGACCAAGTCAAATTTTACATAAAACCAATACCTTCTCATTAGAATGAGAATGTAAAAATGGATTCTGAAATTCGCGTACAAATTTTTTTGTTCAACTTTTTAATAGACATATTCCGCAACACTATGCAAAAGGTTTCATCAAAATCGGTGGAGAGTGCCCGGGTTCATAGGTATAAACCTTAGTTGACTCCTCTATAAGGATTCTGTAAAAAATTTGCTTAATGTTTCAGAAAATATTCTTATTTTCTAGGGGAAAAATATTTAAACAGACTTTCCTTTCGAGCTGATGATAGATATGGGTCCATATTCTCAAAATTACGCTTTAGAATAATTTTCAAGTATAAAAATGTTTGATTATCATCGGGCAGAGTACAATTTATTCAAACTCATAAGTGGGCAGGGCTGTCCGACTCTGCTCTGCTAAAAACATTCTGTAACGAATAAAGGAATTATGAAACAAAAATAGTTCAAAAATAATTCTCAAAAATATTCAAATATGAACATGTATTAAAAATAGCATTGTAAAGAACTTATGGAAAATACACTAGAATATTTCAAAGATTAATATTTAAAAAATCGCAGAACTCTATCAAATGTTCTAGGATGTTATAGAAGGTCCTGTAATATTCTGGAATGTTTAACAGTGGAACCATGTTGAACACTATAAAACCTTAGAAATGTCTATAAGGGTGTAAAATTTCATTTGAAAATGTTTAAATGTCCTTTTTTCAGAAATTGAAGTAATGCTACAGAATGTTTGGATCCTTTTGAATGTTCTAAAATTCTCGGAAATATGCAAGAATGTTCTGTCATAATGCTACAGAATGTTTGGATCCTTTTGAACGTTCTAAAATTCTCGGAAATATGCAGGAATGTTCTGAAATAATGCTAGAAAAAATGTTCCGTAGTATTCTTCAATATATCATGGAACATTTTTTCATTTTTTTCATACTTCTGATCTGTAATGGTCTAGAAAATGTAACCAAATGCTCTTCATAATTTTGTAACGCTTTGGTATTATAGCCTAGAGTTTCCAGAACACAGTATTTCACATTCTTCTTGCAGAATCTGAAATTCCTGTCATAAAGGGGTTAGGAGGGTACGATCACGCACCTAAAAGAAGAAATGCATTTGAAAGAAGAATATGAAATTGTAAATATTGTGAAAATATGGTACAGAAAATTCAAAATTTTCTCAAACTTTATCTGTTGCTCCTAGAAAGTTGTAAATCTTCCTGAAGTGGGAGTGGGATCTAGATAAATTCGAACGAACAATTTCAGAAAGGAAATAAAAATGATTTACAGAGCTTAAAGAATGAAGAAAAATTAAGGAAAATTCAGATTTTTTCTTCCATGCTGAAATTAAAAATTTTCTAAAACATTTCCTATAGGTGCTGGGAAGTTCGAAATATTCCAGAGGTGGGAGGTGAAACAAGTTAAACCTAAAGAAGAATTTTTAGAACGAACAAAAAAATATTTCTGGAGCTATAGAGATTTATAGCTCCAAATAGGAAAATTTATTATTTTTTCTCAACACAAAATTCAACATTTTATAAAAATTTTCCTTTTGGTCCTAGGAAGTTTTGAATCTACCAGAATCATAAAGAGTTATAGTTCAATATAGTGAGTTCCTTTGGAAAAGAAATGAGACCATTTCTTATGTATTTTTAAAATCAACAGCTAGTTTTTGAACTTTTTTAATATCGCATAGTTTATCCGTGAAATGTCACGAATAAAACAAAAACTATAACAAAAACTGTGCATCTTATTAAAAGATGGGAAAATTAAGTTTTCATTTCTCAACGCGTTATCGCGATGAAAACAAAAAATATTCATCTTACACAAAAAAATGGTCTGACATAGATTTATAGACCTTTTTTGGATGAATAATTTTGGTTCTTGACATTTGTTTCATATCTCATATAGTTTTGCTAAAACATGGAATATCTGATTTTTCAAGACAGCATTGTTGATGGATAAAATGAGAATCGTTGGTGAAAAACGGCTGGTTAACGAACTTGCCTTTTTATCTTAGGCCTTGAAAAGTGCGCGAAAACTCAATACATTACAATACAATTTTAGTTTTATCTATATTTTGACGGTCATGCAACTAACCGACGACTCTAAATAAGAAGTACAACAACTGCCACTTGACAGGTTTAAATGATATTGTGTAGCAATTATCATTTCGGATCCTGAAAAGTGGATCATTTTGAGCTGAGTTTGATAATCAGAATGATATGCAACTGCTTGATATCCCGGAGTTTAGTATATATGCAACATTCTTTATTAAAAAAATTATCCAAAACTTCAGTATTGATTCATTTGCAAAAATGACCCCTTTGTTTAAATATTTCGTAAATAACTATTTTTTCTGTATGTGGGAAAGTATGTCTTATTGGCTGTTGCTGGGAACTTTTGTTTGGCCCCATTTTGAGTCTTTTTTGTCAGTAGATTGTTATCGGATTTCTCACCTAAGAGACTCGGACAATTAATTATGTCGTAAACACCTAAAACTGAAATTAAATGCAAGATGAAATTACAAATAGGGGAGGTCATTCTGCAGTAAATTAGGTTATTTCAGAATCATTACCTGGTCAGAAAATAATTATTTATAGTCTGTTATCGCAAATACAAGAAAAAATTGATATATTTTCGTTTGTGCAATTTTTTCTCGAAAAGAGAAAGACTCCTGTTTTTCGTTACTTGCTATTTTAAAGTTGTGATCAGATAAATTATACTAGAAAATCGACGGAGTAGATGTTTGGCAGCGGTTACGTAGAACTTAAAAACCTTCAAAGAGTTTCAGATGTGACACAAAGATATGGCGGTGCTGTTTTACAAATACAAAATTATTGAATGATAAAAGGTAAATAACTGAAAAGCTTACAGCGTGATTTAAAGCGACGGTATGTGACGAAATTCGATTATTAACGCTGTGACTATTATTATTGGAAAAATATAAATACTAGCCTTAAATCTGAAAATTAAACCGGATTTTGGTTGCGCTCATATTTGCATTAATTTTTCCTAACAAGTGAATAAAAAAAAAGAATTGGACTTACCTTTTTCGGCAGCTTGGTATTTGTTTACTTTCTGAAGTTCTATGTAACCTCTGCTAAACAGATTTTCGGTCGATTTTTTAGAATAATTCATTTCACTATAACTTTAAAATAGCACGCAACAAAAGAAAGGATCTTTCCGAGAATTAATGCAATAACGAGTAATCTACGAGATTCTATTTTCAAATTGCATTAAAGACGATTTTCATTAGGACAGTAACGTATTTCGCATGTACCCGCATCCAGTGGACTGAGTTTTATTGTACTTTTCGTAGGCGTCCCCAACGCAACGGTGTATGTAATCTTGACATGTTAGTCTAGCAATACATAATCGCTCTTGGTATTACACCTGGGCATAATAGAATACCTAATTATCAACAATTATAATTTATTATAAGTATACTTTCACTTTTCTCATTTCTGATATTTTGTGAGGTTAGTGCAATTTACGAAATTTAGAACTTGAAATTTCCCAGTGACACTATAAAGCAAATATAATTTTTTTTCTTCGCAAATATGTACTACTATCTACATTTTTCTATAGTTCATTTTATTTAGAATAACACAAATTTAAATACTGTACAGCATGTAATTACATATTATGTTGATAATTCCACTACTTTATTCAAATGTCATTTTTTTTAGTTCAACAGGTTTGTTGTAAATCCATTTTGTTGGCCAGAAAATTCTTCTAAATAGATTGAAAATTCATCTGTTAGTGTAGAAAAGTTCTGAATTGAAAATTCATCTTTCGTGCTTAAAAATTAAAGTATCTGAAAAGTTCGTCTTCTTAGCTTGAAAAATCAACTACTTGGGTTATTTATGTGTTACTGAACAAAAATATCTGTAAGACAATGTAGTATCCTTGCCGAAAGAACCAATCAACATTCTTGGCGAGCTTTTCAGATAATTCAGATTATCTACTGTTAATCATTATATACTGTAGGGTAGTTTTCCCACTAGAATATGTTCTAGGCAGGTTGGAAAATAAGTTTTTAATTCTATGGTTTTTATTTAATACAGGTTTAAAATACATGTATGATATAGCGCACAACTTCTAGGAGAATTGGCAGCGATTCGCCGATCGGGTGCTGATTTTCGAGTTGGAGGACGTCGAAGAATTGCTTGAGCAGGTTTGTGAGAAGGGTGGGAAGGAGTCGGGTGAGAAGAAAATTGGTATGCGGGTGGCAGCTTCCGGGTGATTGGCAGAGGGTAGCCTGGCATTCCTAATCGGCGAAACGCGAGAATCTCATGCGAAACCTTCGAGATCTCCCACGCGAGATTTCATCCCCTTGTCGTGAACAACTCGTTTACAATTGAAGGCGCACCTGACCCATCCTTCTCTCCCTCCACCCCTCTTTGAATTATTCCTAATACAGTGGTTCTCCTCTGCTCTCTTACTTCGTTTTCCATTCTCCAATCAGGAGCTTTTGTGCTGTCTCATGAAGACCAATTGAAGTTCTGGAGGGAGGATATATATATATATATATAAATATATATATATATATTTTTTCAGTACAAGAATTTCCACGTGGTACTACTCCTACTGTGTATTATTCAAGTGGATCCATATTCAAGTTTGTTCATATAAATTAACTCACCGGAAACTAGTTGTCAAGTTATGAAAAGGTCTATTTGAAATATTCTTATCTTAGGTCAGTTCAACAGCTTCAATTTCAACAGCTAAATGGAAATGTTGGATAGCGTCTAAGTGTGAGATGTATATTACATTATTTTATCGTGCAGATTGAAGAAAGAGGTAGAAAAATCAAAACAGTGACACGTAAGAAACTTCAGGCCATACTGAAAGACTACGGATCTTTTACATTTAAATCTTCCAACATCTTACTAATGCTGTTTTGAAATTGGTTCCTGATAGCAAATCCGGTCTCTCTTTCTGTTACTTCCCTTCCTTAATAATTTGCAACCTACTGAAATATTTCTCAGAATGACAACATTCTCTTCCATCAGAGTAGTATAAAAGTCAAAAAAGTTTTATGGGAGAAGCGCATTAGTTCAAGAGCAGTAACAGCACCACTTCGCATAATTTTGTTTCTTTTTGGTCCCAGTTGGATTATGCTTCCACTCACCTACCTTCGCTTTCTCTCTTGCGTTTTGATCCCGACCCTACATTTCTCTCGTCCCAGAGGCCTCGCGGGAGTGACTTTATTGGAGCAGACGAAAAGCGATATATTTTATGTATCTGTGCATAGGGAGCCGTAGGGGTTTTTATTAGTGACGCACCATATCCTCATGTCGCCCTTGCTCTCTGCTCCAGGTCATGAAAACTGTTCCAGTTCACTAGGAAAGGGGTAAAGAGGGGTCGAGCAGAGGTGTTCCTTCAATCATTCATAAAAATGCGCGTTTTATAGGGTTCTTTTCTGCCGTCTTTAAATATTAAACGTTTCTTAGCTTTACCTCTTCCTGTTTTATCCCATACTCCATCGCATCTGACTCCTTTACTTAGCCGTATACCTTTCGGTCTATACGTTTTACGACCTACTATCCTTTGCGACAAACTTATGGAGTTTTTTCAAGTGTACACACGTCGCTGAAGTCGTTTTACTAAAAGCGCTTTTTTCTCTGATACTTATGCGCTCTGGAAGTCAAAGCCAGAGATGCCCATTGAGGTAACCAGAAGATCGAGTATATCTAAAAGCTTTCGACTATTTATTAGCTCCACCTGTGTCTCTTTTTAGGACGCGTTGAGAACAGGCTAACGATTATGCTTCTTCATATAGACAAATATGCGTTTTATGTCTAAGGTTCTACGAAATTTGACTAGTTTAAGATATGGTGGATAAATTGAAGCCGATATGAAGACACTGTAGAAAATTCCCCGCAAAAAAGAATTAGGTACTACGAATTCTCATTTCATTAACCTTAGTTTAAATTAACCGACTAAGGAAAATTGAAGCATCGAGGGAGAAGAAATATTTACTCGATCAGTATTAAAAAGCAAATACATGAATAGTCATTTGTCCGCAGCGTTGCCAACGGTCAAGACAAAAAGTCAGAAGCTTTTTTTCAGGAGGAATAATAGAATTTTATTATATAAAAGCAAAATGACATGAAATAAATCTTCTTTTTTCAGTTCGAAACTTATTTCAAAGAAAGAAACTTTATCAGTAGCAAAAATTTTTTCGGAAGTACATGTTCTGATAAATCACTAGAAATGTAACGCTGAATGTCCGACCATAGTCAGTTCTAACCACTTATGTGAAACGAGCGTTACAGTGTGATAGGTAGAACATTTTTAAAGGCATGTATATGTATATGGAACAAAATAAAAACATTGACGCAATTTTCACAGGGGCCATCCGTATACCACGTAGGGTAGGGTGGGGCGAGATGAACATAGGGGGCAAGATGAGCCACTCAATTCTCTTGCAGGCTATAATTTCTTTTGTAACTGATCTTTGTACTAATTTCAGCAAGAATGTTATCAAACTTCCTTGAAAAAAATCGCCTAATGTTAAATAAACTTTGAAGAAATAAATATAAAAATGTTAAGACCTGTATTCTATTATTTTGCATTCCTTTAGAAACTCCAAGAATCACCGAAAATCGCATATTAGATGGTTTCCCGTGGTTATTTATGTAGCTTATTGTTAAACCTTCAGTTGTTAACAGATTTTTATATAATTGTAAAAAAGAAATAGGTGAAATTCTGATTTGACTTGCAAATGTCATATGGGGCGGAATGAGCCACTGTTCTGAGGGGAATGAGCCACCTCTTACTGTGCATTAACCTAACGTCTTAGTGTAGCAGTCAGTAGGTTAATACGCAATGTTTCATTGTATCAGATTGTTCAGTGTGTTGTTTATGGAGCAAACGTATAAAAAGCTAATCTTGTCGAAAAAAATGCTCAGAAAAAGTTTGACAGCTGCACCGTTATAGGTCTGTATTATAAAAATCTCTATATATTTATATCTGTGCCATAAAAATAAAGAAAAAATATTGCTGTGGTTGAAGGATATAAAAAAACAGCTTGAAACCTCAGTATATATGAAATTCAGCTTCATGTAGTAGACTAGTCTAGTATTTGGTAGTTTCCTTACTGTAGAGTTTAAGTTTTACTGAGAGAATGTACACGAGTAAGTCGAAAGTCATTTTAACGTTAAATACTTTGAATGCTTCATAAAATTTTTGCAAGATACGTGTGAAATATCGTTTCATTTCGTAATATTCTAACTTAACAATTCTCTTACTTATAAATAATATATAATAAGTCATTTAATTAAGTGGCCCATCCCGCCTCAGTGCTCGGCTCATCCCGCCCCAAGCATGGGGCGATACTTGTATAAGCCAAGAACACTACTTTTTCATTTTCGTTTCTAAATCCGCACACAGAAAAAACAGAAGATAAACTTTACGTCGATTTCCGACGAAAGTTTCGCTGCAACAAAAATTAACCTTGTCGAATAAACTTTACATGAAATTAAGATAATTCCGTGTTTTTAAAACATCTCGGAATAATTTGTCAGTTGTTTGTCAGTAAACAAAGCGTCTTCTGCTATGTAGTTCACATCAGTGCAAAGAACAGTGTGAAGTATGGATGGAATTGGTCTGGAAATCAGGACACGAGATTTTTAAAAACATTGCACTTATTACCATTCCATTTTAAAAATAATTGCACTTACCGCGGACGAATGGTTATATTTTTTTGATGACTGTCAATAAAGCACTCGACAACATTCGAGAAAGTCGCCATATTTACTATGATCTTAACCATAATTCACAAGTTATGAGATATGAATTTCCGTTTTGAAAGTTTTGAGATCCGTCGTTATTGCAGTTCAATATAAAAGCCTTTTTACGAAATAAAATTTTAAAGCTAGAAGATGATTTCTGAACAACTGCAACTCCTATCGACCTTATTTCATGCTTCAAATTATTATTATTTAATATTTCATTTTTTGAAAAATTTTTTGAACTCAGAATTTTTGTTACGTATGAGGGCACCCTGAGTCGTAAAATTTCATTTTAAAAAGTTATTAAATAAATATTTATCAAGAATATTGAATGTAAATTGAATATCTTAATTTTGTACTGTAGATAACTTTTTATGTTAAGATGATATTGATGGAAATTTAAGTATATTCTATCAGGTATTTCAGGTTAGGTGGGTGAAATCAAAGATGTTTGCAAGCTGAGGGATGAAAAATAATACCAATTGCATTGGGACAAAACTTTATTTTTTTCAAAACTCAGAAAAAAATGGTTTTTCACCATGAGTGTATTTGGATATTATTCTTTATTTTCTGAAAACTATTCAATTAAATGAAAAAATCCATGAAGAATGTGTAATGATTTCATTATTTAATTAAATAGCTTCTTCGAAATGAAAAATAATATCCAAACACACTTATCTTGAAAATCGGGAAGACTGAAAAATTCTCGAGACTGTAAAATTTCTGAATTAGAAAATCTCCGAAAAATGAAATTCCCGAACAGGAAAATTCCATAATAATAAAATTCCCGGACAGTTTATAATATTACCGAAATGAAAAACTCCCGAATGATGAAATTCCCGACAGTTTATAATATTACCGAATTGGAAAATTCCCGAATAATAAAATTCCCGACCTAAAATTTCCGAATTCTAGAATATCCAAATAACTAGAAAATTCCCCATTATAAAATTCCCGAATTTAGATAAATGAAAATTTTTTTTCACGAATAATATTTACTTATTGAAAATACAATTATCAAATATTTTTATCAAAAAAATTGTAGTGTTTAAAGTTTCTGAAATTACTGCGTGAATCTTAAACAACAATTATTGAAAAAATATATTTTGGATGAAAATTTTTGGACGACTGAAAAATTCTAGAAAATAAAATTCATGACTCTTTTAAATTCCCGAATTGGGAATTTCCCGAATAATACAATTTTTTAATGTGTAATAAACTTCCCTAACTGGAAAATTCCCGAATAAAAAACTTCCGAACAGCTTATGATATTGCCAAAATAGGAAATTCCCGACATTTTATAATATTACCGAATTTGAAAATTCCCGATAGAAAATTGCCGAATTATAAGATATCCGAACTGGAAAATTCCTGAATTATAAAACTCCCGAAACAATGGAAAAATGGTTTTCAATCAATATTATTTATTAAAAATACGATCATCAAATATTTGTATAAAAAAAAATATTTTTTTCTGATCAAAGTTTCTAAAATTATTGTTTGAATTCAAAATAAAAATTATTGAAAAAATATATTTTTGGATAAAATTTTTGGACGATTGAAAAATCCTAAAAAATAAAATTTCCGAATAATATAATTCCCAAATAATGAAATTCCCGAATAAAAAATTCTTTTAAAAAATTTGAAAAATTCCTTAAAAATTTCTTTAAAATACAATAATCAAATATTTTTCTGAGAAAAAAATATTTTCCTTCTTCAAAGTTTCTAAAATTATTGTATGAATTTAAAATAACAATATTATAAACTATTGGGAATTATCCATTTCGGTGATATCGTAAACTGTTCGGGAATTTTTCCATTCGGGAATCTCATTATTCGGGAATTTTATTAATCGGAAATTTTATTACATATTCGAAAATTTTTGTTATTCGGGAATTTCCCAATTGGGGAATTTGAAAGAGTCGGGAATTTAATTTTCCGGGATTCCAGAAATGCCACTGAATGTTCCAACTTCAAATATAATTCGATTCCTACTTTCTGGTTTTGTTCCTAACCTATAATACCGACTATGGCAGGAAGTATATATAAAGTCTAATTATTTTTAAAATAACAATTAGGTAAGTAAAAAGTTGTTCTAAATATAGTGTCCTGATTTATAGCTTTTCACGCATACTTTGCCGTGTTTCCATTGCTGCGAAGGACGTAGCAGACGACTGCTTTTATTCCATCGTAAGATAAACTTTCGCCAAATTGCATGTAATCTTTAACAGCTGAACATTTTACATGCAACTTTCTTTCAAGCAATAAATTAGCAGACACGTGAACTCGTGTTCTCCTGAATTTGAGATTTTTTTTTCAACATGAGAAACTGAGAAAATTTTTAATACTTTGTATTCGGACTTTCTGATACCTTGTATCATTCAGCTTATCTTCTCAAAAAAACCACGAATTTTCAACCATTTCCTCGCTCCTTTCCGATTCCTGTCTTTTTAATGGTCAAAAAGTGGTAAGATATACGACATATAAAGAAGGGGACTTTGATTTTAAATTCATTTTCTACATGTTATATAATAAAACTCATATTATATTACTTGTATAATTGCAAGAAATAATCGTAGATGCTTCCAATATATATTAGGATTCATTTAATCCTTTTTTACAATATAAGTGAAATATTAAAATCACACCAACCCAATAGGAAATTGCAGACTTGGGCCGATGCTTACAACTTGCGCGGTAGTGCGCCAAGAGCGTTGTTCCAACACTTGGCTAGCCAATCCTGGCATAGTACGGATATTGAGACTGGATCTGCACCGTGCCTAATCTAAGTTCCAATATCGGCAGACCAGTATCGACCCAGTATGGATTGTGTGCAATATTACACCAAAATCAGTCCTGGTTCTACGGGCTAATGCCAACTTCAAGCCCAATGGTGACACGACAATGGCACAGTTTAGGGCACAGAACTGACTGTAACGAATAGTAAACCACTGTCTCACGGACATGTGCCGGATCTTGGCAGGGTATTGTCACGATACCGGCATAGTTCAGTCTACATAAAACGGCAAACCATTGTCTCACGTTTCTATGTCGAGCACGGGCGGAGTAATGGCATGATATTGGTATCGTACAAATTTTAACAAAAGGCAAACTGATGTCCCATCTTTTTTTGCCGGATCTAGACGGACTACTGGCATGATACTGGTGTAGTACAGACTTCAAGAAACGGCATAAATGATGCATTGCGGACGTCACTCTTCAGTCCCTAAAAAGTAGAGATTTAGCCCCGCTTCATATGCATCGAAAAGGGCTGAAATCATTTATGTGTCATAAGAAATAATTAAAATAACACCAATTGTTGAAGAATAGGTGTTCTTGCAAATGTGTGGAACGTTTTTCATTTATTAATACCCCTCAGGGATTTAGACAGATACATTTTTTAAATATTTAACAGCAAAAAAAATTTGACATAAACTTTTTTGTCATTTAGAATGTTTACGTCTTCAAAATTAAAATGCCGTTTATTTTCTTCTCTAAGAAATGAAATATATATCAATATAAAAATGCCTCATCATGTCTAAAAGCAAGGCTGGAAAACGCAAAGGCCGCTAGTATACAGTGGCAATACTAGTAGTCTGTACTGAACATCATTAACATTTCTGTCTATTGCCAGTACATCGCCATTACTGGTGATCAGTACTCCTTCGGCTTCTTTGGCAGTACTTATTTGCCGTACTGTGCTAATACTTACTTCCAGTACTTCACAAGTACTTATACCCACGACTGCCCCAGTGCTAAGTGACAGTACTTATGGTCATTACTGCGCCAATACTAATGCCCAGTACAATATTGTAGTACAGCCCCGAAGCTGGCAATCAGTACTAAATAGCGTTATCATCCCAAGACTACGCCACATCGACACCAGTATTGGCTACCAGCACCACGACAATGCTTTCGAACTCTGGCCAGTACTGACCCAATGCTGCGCCAGTTGTTAATTTTCCGTTGGAAATGAACATAATTGCGATACCAGGATACAAGATAATGAACAAAAAAGAAATAAAAGTAATCACAATCACAATTTCGCATATTTAAGTGATTTTTATTTCTTACCAGGTAAAGTGTAAATAATGGGTGACGAACAACTTTGCACGTAGCAACTTTGCACGTGCCCAACTGTGCACGTCGATGGCCGGACGGACAACTGTGCACGTCCATCTGTGCACGTCCAAGACCACAGGAGCCCATCTGTGCACGTCGAAATTTCGACGTGCACAGTTGCCATTTGGACAACTGTGCACGTGCACAGATGGTACTTGGACAACTGTGCACGTCGAAATTTACGCGTGCACAGATGGACTCATGTGCACTTTACCGTGCACAGATGTCACTTGCCCAACTGTGCACGTGCACAGGTGTCCCTTGCCCAACTGTGCACGTGCACAGATGTCCCTTATCCAACTGTGCACTTGCACAGATGTCACTTGCCCAACTGTGCACGTTCATGTCCTTACGTGAGGGTTTTACTTAAGTAATTCAGAGAGTTAAAGGAATTCAGAGAATTCAAGGGATTCGGAGAATTCAAGGAATTCAGAGAATTCGAGGAATTCAGAGAATTCAAGGAATTAAAAAAATTCAAGGAATTCGGGGAATTAGAGTAATTCAGAGAGTTAAAGGAATTCAGAGAATTCAACGATTTTAATGCATTCATCGAATTCACTACGAATTCACGGAAATCTATGAATTCCTTGAATTCTATGAATTCGTCGAAAGTGAGGCTCGCGGGATTTTCAAACTTTTGCGCATGTCCGAATTCTTTCTCCCATTTGTTCTTTAGAATTGAACGCTTTCTGGCCATAGTCTTGGAAAGTTTATCGTTTAACAGTCGAATTTTGGGCTGCAAGATATTATTATTCAACCAGGAAATATCAGTTTAACAAATTTTAATAGATTTATGAATCTTACCTTTGGAGTTATACGTACAGTTTTTATTTTCGGAACCAATTATGAATTTTCGTACGAAAAAGCACTTTAAACTAGGCCAATTTATGAGACACGATAAATAGAGAGAATTCGTAAGGTTTTATAGTGGTTTTTATGCAATTTAAACTCTGGAATCCGTCGAACTTAAAAAATTTTGCACTATTTTTGACCCATGCTTGAGGAAGGGAACTTTTTTTCTTGCGGGACATAATACTTCATTTTTCCACTTATGAAGTATTAAGCAGAAAATTTTCAAGAAAATCGTGCAAGGTGCAGCAAGATAATTTAATATTAACGATTCTATCGCAAATTTTCAAAAAGGCCTTTTTCCAGAGGAAATACACGTGAACCTCTAAAAATCAATTGATTTTTAAATGAGAAAAATACGTGCTTACTTTTTTGTGTTTGAATAAATCTGGCGGGCGAGACCAAGACAATTCGAAGAAAAACATGTGAACCACCCAAATAAATAAAGCTTGAGATTTCTCTAACCAATGACCAAGAAAAATCTGTAACCCGTCATTATACATCGCCACATAAACAACAGTAAAACACTCATAGAAAAATATTTAAAAAAATGTCTTTTCCAGTTTATTTTTTGTGAAATCATAAAAAAAGGCGTAAAAGAGATAAACAATTTGGTCAAATCAAAGACAGATAAGTAACTAGAAAAAAATACCTACCAAGTAGGCACGGTAGTTAGTGGTCATTAGGATGTTCAAAGGACATCAGATGTCTCTATACCCACTGGAAGACTCAAAGAAGCTTAATAAGATGAAACTATTGAAAAGTAAATTCAAAATAGTACATTGTGTATCGAGGGCGTAAAGAAGGCTATTTTGACGAGTCAAAATAGCCGTACGCCCTTGACACACACTGTACTGTATTTGTATGTGTAACGGGCCTAAAGTTTTATATAGCGGGCGTAAAGTTTCATGTAGCGGGCGTAAAGTTTCATGTCAGCCCGGCGGCGGAGTGAACATGTCCGAACGTCACTGGGCTGGAAGTGGCGACACTACGCCTGCTTCACGTGCATGCAATGGCGCGTTTTTAAGGGGGTCGAACGAAAAGAGATTTTCACATATCTTCAATAATTTGAAAGGAATAATTTCATCAAAATAATATTTGAAATATTTTTAAACTAACTTTAAGAAAGTTAATACGCTCCATTCCACCAGGATTGAATAATTTTAACTGTTGAACATTTATTATACGTAGATACAAAGGATCACCCTCGTATAAACCCTTACGTAAGGACATAAACGTGCACAGTTGTGTAAGTGACATCTGTGCACGTGCACAGTTGGGCAAGTGACATATGTGCACGTGCACAGTTGGGCAAGGGACATCTGTGCACGTGCACAGTTAGGAAAGTGACATCTGTGCACGTTAAAGTGCACAGGAGTCCATCTGTGCACGTCTAAATTTCGACGTGCACAGTTGTCATTTGGACAACTGTGCAGGTGCACAGATGGTACTTGGACAACTGTGCACGTCGAAATTTAGACGTGCACAGTTGGCACTTGGACAACTGTGCACGTGCACAGATGTCCAAGTGACAACTGTGCACGTGCACAGATGGCACGTGCACAGTTGTCCCTCTGACCAACGACGTGCACAGTTGTCCGTCTGGCCATCGACGTACACAGTTGGGCACGTGCAAAGTTGCTACGTGCAAAGTTGACCCCATCCCGTCAATAATTAGTGCGCAAGGCATTATAAGAATGGGACAAGCAGTATCAGATCCTATAATTTTAAGGAAGTCATCCCATGTGACGGTTTCAGAAAATCGATTTTTTGTTTGTTGCATAAATCCAATCTAGATCATGTATAGCATATACTGGTGAAGTAATTTTTCGAAATTTGAAGTCGTTGGAATGTTACAGCGATAAGAAAACAAGAGTTATTTTGTACCTTCGGATTTGTACCAGTGGCCGATTCTATTTGCACGCAAATATACGCACACGTATTTAGAGGGGCACTACTGTCCTGAAAGCCTCAAACTCAAATTGAATGTAACGGTTCCTTAGTTTTGCTATACAGTCAGCGGCGCGTAACAGCTATAACACCGTACTTTCAAACGCGTTTTTTCTCGAAACTACAGTTTTTAAACTGGCGACCAGGATTTCTCAAAAACGGTTCAATCGATTGATTTCAAATTTGAATGGTACACTCAGCACACGTACGGCGCTCATCAAAAAAATAGTTGCAAAAAATCATGAAATTTTGAGTCTTAATGTTTAAAAGCATATAAAAAATTGAATTTTCAAAATTGTCAAAAAATCCCAGTTCCGGCGATAGCCATCCACCTATGGATTAACATCCAATTTTGTTTTTTGATTTCGGATGAGCCACTCTGACAGAATCATGGTCGCCGTTTACCGTCCCTTTTTTGATGTTTGCCATTCACTCAATAAACCTCGCGATCAAGATCATATTTTTGCATATAAAAATTCAGAGTCACTACTGAAGACTGATTAAATATATAGTTAAACATTCTGAAGCTCTGTGTTTTTTAATTTCGCTACAAAAAATTTCGGAAAAATCTTTTAAAAAAAGGCTGTCACACGAAATTACCTCCTTAAGATTTTCTTACATGAATGAATAGTTTTATCTGAATCTGCATAAGATTCACTCAAAGTTAGGGAATTTTCAAGAATATTCTGAAAGTTCAAGAAAATTCTAGAGAAGAGTGTATTTCATATTTTTAAATTCTAATATGTTCTTGAATTTTCTAAAATATTCTGCCATATTTCGTAATATTCTGAACTTTTCTAAAGCATTCTAGAATATTATTAGAATTTTCTTTAAGATTCTATAGAATTCTTATTGCAATTTTCAGAACTTATGTGAATAAATTAAATCAGAACTAATTTCAAATTTAGATTTCACTTCAATGTCCAAAATTGAATTACAACAGAAAAGTCGTACCATTAAAAATATTTTAAAACTTCAAAAACAAAAAGCGAATAAAAGAACCTGCACAAATAGTGATTAACAAAGATTGTTCAAAATAGTTCGCTTTTAGTTCTTCTCGCCCGCTTGAAAATTGAGCATTCTTTATTAGAGCGTTCAGAATATTCTCCTATTATATTCATAAGTTTGAAAGGTTACGGAATAAAATTCATGACAATCTTTTTAAGCAATCTGGAAATTTGTTAAATAATCGAGAAGTTTCAGTGAACATTCCGTGAGTGTTCTGCTCTCTAAATTTGAATCAGTTAAAAGTTTTACTAATTTCAATCAGTGACTAAATTGTAGCTATTTATTAGTTAATTTTATTGATGAATTAGTAATTTTTACTGATAACAGTATCGAGCAACAGATTGATAGCTATAATTCAGTCACTGATTGAAATTAGTAAAAATTGTATCTGATTCAAGTTTATAGAGTATGATTTAAATAATAAAGATCTCATTTTCTTATCTATCTACAAGCTATATTCACAGAAAAAAAATGGTATAACTGTCGCAGCTAGAGGTTTAGCTGGATTTCGTCTTCTAAGAAAATATAGCTGTATTACCTAAATTTCCTAGCTGTGTGACGTAAATATCTAACTATCTTAGCTGAATATTACCATCTAGAAATTATCTACATACATTAGCTGGAGAATTGCTAGGTGGCAAAATTAGCCAAAACAGCTAGATATGTAGTTGTAATAGCTAGAAATGTAGGTAATACAGCTATATTTTCATAGAAGATGAAGTCCAGCTAAACTTCTAGCTGGGAGAGCTAAACTATTTTTTTCAGTGTTGAATCAGATGTTCATGATTGATTTGAAAAAAACTATTATACTCAGAATAGAGACTGTTTAAGTGTTCATATAAAAAAAAATTGTTGCTGTGTTTTCGTTGGAGTTTAAGTTGCGAATTTGTATATTTGCTACCTTGTACCTTTTAGAAATGCGCTAACTTTCCGATTTTTATTCTTGATGATTTCTTGAAATTATATTCGATTCTATCCATGGAAATGACTCGTATAATCTTTTTTTTTTTTAATATTCATTGGAATGTGGACTAACACTTATATTCCGTCCCATTTCTTAGCTTCTTAATTGATCATTCTGTGAAGACTGCTTTTAATACTAATTCACTTTTAATATGAAGTTTTTCTGAAAAGTACATCATGTATCCTACTTTTGAATAATTTTTTTATTGTTTTTAAAGAAACAGATCTGAATTAATACAAAAATCCATTTATTCATGAATGATGTAATCTTGAATATGCTGAGCGCGGACGCTGAAGAAGTTCTGCGCCGGGGACTAGCACATGATGAGGGGGGATTTCTTGAGTAGGGGGAAGTCTCTACGGCGCCGCTTGACCTCGTGCGGTGTGAGTAGATACAAACAATTATGGTCAAATATGCAGCAGGTTGTTTCACTGATCCAGTATTAATTGTTTATTGGAAAATTATCAGGTGTGTTGAAACTTATACTGTTTGTTGAAACTTGATAATATACTTAGGCAGTACTCAATAATCCAGAAGGTATGAAGGTAATAAATAAGACAGTAATCTCGACACTGTCACTGGCTTTAACTAATTTATTAGGATCGAATATTCAACAAAATAACCCCTTGGAAATCTAAAATCGAAGCAGAATACTGGGACTGAATTTAAGAGAGCCTTCTCTAATTTTGTATAAGAAAGAGATCAATTAGAGACCATATTTGATGGTGTGTAGCCTGACTTCGCAGGTCACAGCTCGGGTCACAGATTGTCCATCCTAAGGTTGACCTTGTTTACTAAATACTAAAAACTAAATTTTCCTATAAATTTTAAGAAAGCTAGTAAAGCAAGGATCTAATTTTAGGGTTGAGACTGTAGTAGAACTTTTGATCTCCAGCGGATTCTATTTGAAGACGCGCAAGGGATTGCGTCGATTTTCTCAGGCAAACGAGTGGAAAAGTTGCTGTCTAAGGAATATTAGTGAAGTTGGCTTATAAGGATAGGGGTGGATATTCAACCGCCTCTTGTTTATATTTTATGCGACACAATCAGGTTTCTCAAACCAGCCTTGTTCGCAGTCTTGCCTGGCAACCGCAGGAACTTCTCGTCCTCTCTTTCGTTTCTCCTCTATTCACCCCTTTCCGCGGCAAACATATATTGAGCGAGTAGACCTCGAGAGGCCGAAATTTACATTCTTCCTTCATCAGTCTGATTAAGCGAACCAGAGGCACTTTGACCTTTCGGCCTTTAGATGAGAAATTAAATAAAAGTCGAGGTTTGCTTGATTTTATAAAAGATTTTTAAATTCCTTATAAATTATCTACGTCAGAAAGTTCTAAAATATATTGTTTTTTCTTCTAAAAATTATAGAATGTCAAAATTACGATCTTCTCAGAGTGTCGATTGGATTTTTGTTTGAGAAGTTCTTCCTTCAACAAAAGAGTATTAATGATCGATGAAGTAATTCACGTTTAGTTCTTTACTAACGAGTTTAGTTATAACAATGGCGCACCCAGTCTGGTGTACTCACACATAAACGAGGGTTCCCTTATTATTTGCTGAAACAAAGTGGCTGCCAAAAACGTTACGTTCAATGGCCGGAAGCGATGGATATACCTGAGTCGACGTCCACCAATCAGCGCTAAGATAAGTTATAGTCTCGTCGTAGGAAATTTACGGACCCCAGGCACGCAAAACGATCGCGATAATGGATACCAGAAATCTATTCTATAGATCTCATGGAATCTACCTCTAAGTGATATGTCCCTCTTCCGAAATCATTATGACTTTATGTGTCAACTTCATTGAAAAATCATTATTATTAATCTTCATCTTACTGCATTAGGACTTGTCTTAATTTAAATTTGTTGGAATTATCATCGGACATAATTACTTAATTATGACATATTTTCAAGAACGATTATTTTGAAGATTTTTCCAATTAACTAATTTTGATTTTTCTGAACTACTATTTCGCGCATTCATTCCCGAATTATCATTTGCCCTAATTTTTATTTCTCCTAATCAATACTTGGCATAATATTTAGGCACTGAGAAGTTTTACGGATTTTTCTGTAACCTTAGGTCCAAACGAGCTGAAGAAGGTGTTAGCATTACAGAAAATTTCATAACAGTTGACCGTTCGTCATATTCATGGTTTCTAGTTGCAGTGATTGCGCTCTTTGAGCAAGATAAGCCACAGAAAAAACTAAGGACTTACTAAAGTTGTGGCTCGAATGAAAGTTGTGTCTTTTAGAACTTATAAGCTCCAATATAAACCTCTAGAGAGCCAAAAGGGTTCCTTTAGAAACCTTCCCTAATAGCATGGAACGTTCCGGGAACGTTCCCGGAACGTGTAAAATGTCCGCCCTTGGGAACGTTCCACTTGGACCTGAGGGGAACCTTCTATTATTGTTGTTTTAACAACAATTATCATGTAAACCGTAAGAGATAGGTAAGAATGGATGTCATTTTTGAGTTTTGAGTACCGCATATACTACGCTATAATATGATGTCCATATCATAAATTACCATCGATTTTGACTTATCACTTACGTTTTACGCGTTTTTATTGATAATAATAACAATAACGTTCATTTATGTTTGGAACGTTCCAGTGGAACGTTCCTGGAACGTTCCCAAGCGGCGGACATTTTACACCTCCCTGGAACGTTCCAGGAACGTTCCGTGCTATTAGGGTTAAACATGCGGGCGCATTCTCAAAAAAACAGCTTGCAAAGTGGGCTTGGTGGGTTGGGGATCGATATACAGTTGTTACCGCGTAACATAGCTACTTTAAAATTATCAGCCATAATGCTT
>CAKNXH010060305.1:68840-104543 GCA_932178445.1 Andricus quercusramuli
TTGTCGAGCCACCTACGGTAAGGCAATTATGATTACAAATCAAAACACAGTTATCGACCGACGACTCAAGACGAAAAGTTTCTCGAATATGAATACAGCTCTTTGTTTACGAATTTGCTACATAGCCTGCAACTCATATTCATCAAATCATTAGATCTTCTAATTTCGACAGTATTCTGTGCATTCATTCTCTTCATTGAATAATATTCATCAGAGGTCGATTACATGTGTGCTTTTAGGTAAAATTTGTATTATTAATTAGATGAAATGTCGAAGTGGCTAAGGGAGAAATAGGTTCATTGGAAATACGCCTGTAGGGTAGCTACGACAGCGCCAACCATTTGGAACTATTGGGAAGGAATTTGAATTTGAATTCAACATTAACGAAAAATCTTATAGTAAAAAATTAATTTGAAACCAAAGATTAAGATTTTTGATCGAAATGAATTGATATTCACTGCTTTTTTCATAAACATTGTCCAAATAACTTCCAGATACCCAATATTTCGCGTGTCAGATGGCGCTGTTGTCAAATTTACAGCGGTATCCTACAGGCGTATAGTCTCTGTTACAATTAGGTTTCTTCAAAGCTCCAACTGAGGTCTCTTTTAGAACTAATTTATCGTTTTAGGTTCCTTTTCAGCGAGTGGAGTTTCTATTTGTTGCAGCTCATTTGGAACCAATAATAGGTTCTAATGGAAACCCTAGTTTTTTTATAAAATAAGGAAAGCTTCCTTTACCTACTGTGCTTGTACGCCTTGAGCAAGATGAACTTTTCTAGAATCTAGCTGCTGTTTTTTGCATATTTCGATGCAAAATTAATTACTTTTTGTAAGATGTTGTTACTATTCAAAGACATTTTCGTTCGAGTTTTCAAATATTTAATTAATTTGAATTTCCATGTTGAAACCATTACAGCTGCAGTATATCTGTTTTTTTCTCTTCATAGCTACCCAGTAAAAAAAGTTGAATAGATATAACGCGAAAACGAATTCAGGTTCGGTTTGGTGTATTCGATTTGCTGCCATTATCGAATTTGACCTTTACATTCAATTCCGGAATGCATTAGGCTCTATTCGGGCGAGTTAATTTTGTGGAATGAAGGGAAATTATAAGTTTTAGGGTAGTAATGAGTATAATTATGAAAAATAAAGTTCCCTAAATACATTCATGCAGGTTGGGCAAGCGAAATTAATTATTGAAAAGAGTGATATTAGCCACACTTTGACTCCAATTCGGCAATACACATGATTTGACAGACTTAATTCTGCAAGGTGCAGGGCGATGGACGCGGTTGGTTGCTGGTAACTTCATTGCCGACAGTTGGAGTTGAATTTTTTTTACTATTTAAAATTGTTTGAAAATTTACAACGTAAAGTTGAAAAGATTTTTTTCTGTGATTGGCAACAATTAAACAGTTTTTATTAAAACTTGAGCAAGAAAGCGCGCCCTACATAGCCTTCCCGAACTTTTCCAGTTCTCTTCCGTATATGTATGTGACTCTTAGATTAAAACAAAATAAGAACTTAATTATTCACAAAATAATTACTTCTGGAATAATGAAATTGCATTGTAGTTGTTTCAATTATCATGTTGATTATGCTAAATTTATTTTATGTGAAAAAAATGTATTTACCTATTTTTTTTTTATTTTTTATTTTTTTTTTTTAGAGGAGTAAAAACGGAAAATGCTCATGCACCAACCACATTCGAACTTTGGGGACCGCGAACCCAATATACGCATCCCACGCGCATGCACTTAATATACATGCACGCGAGATGCACACACGGGCGCGCAGCCCACAAGGAACGAAGGTGAGTGTGGGACTTACCAAACGGCACCTACCCACTAAACCTTAACTCCTTTCCCGCCAACCCATGTCCTCGGAACCGTTTTCGCATTACTTCAAGGACGTGGGGGTTAAGCCACTAAGTCGTGCTTCGACTTCCATCATACTAGACCAGCTTGGCATTTCAACTTTGCGCACCCAACCAAGATGCATGCATCGTCCTCAGCAGTGCGGTTGCACCGCACAACGGGCTCGTCGGCCTTCGAACATCTTGGTTGGGTGCGATTCTTTAACTTGGTCGTCCTTGACGTCTCCTCGATGAGGCTGCTTCTCGGAACGACCAACACCTCATAGTCCCGGGCAGATGATCCGTCCGGGATTTCTCCCCCTTTGCGGCGCAGAGGTAGCACTGCGGCGCACTTTCGCACTCCGCAGCCCTATGGCCCTCCATGCCGCATCTCCAACATGCTTTCGTGCGGTCTGGGCCACCGCAACCGGCTGCCATATGGCCGAAGCCTACGCAGCGGTAGCACCGAACCCTTTCCGCCTTTGTATGTACACGACAGGACACCCACCCCACCTTCAGGTGTCCTGTGCGTACCAGTCTCGCAGCCAACTCCTCTGGCAGCTCCACGAAAGCCTTCAGGTTGCCCCTGAAGGGTCTTTTCGTGAGGCTGACCTTCACCTCTCCAACCACCTGGTCACCGAAGTAGCTTCTGACGGCTTCCTCGATTTCCTCCGCTTCACTTGTTGGATCGAGGTCCGAGACCTCGATCTCGGTGCGGGGTACAAGCTCGCGCACAGTACCCCCCAACCCAACAGCCTGCCTCACGGCAGCCGAAAATTCGGCCCTGCCCTCCGCTCTAGGTCCGAGCTCCACAAGGTCATCTCCGTTTCTGGTTTGCCTGACACCCCTGATTTTTACACCAAGGGCGTCCGGTTTCACCTTCTGCTTGAGGTCCTTGAGGACCTCGGAATAGCTTAGAACCTCGGCCGGTTTAATGAGAACCGCCTCGGGTCGTGCTCTCCTCTTCGGTTGCTTCTTCTTCTTCGTGGGTGCAGGTATAGAAGCGATCCCTTCCACCTCCTCTCCCTTAGTGTCGAGGACGCCACGATGGTAGTGCGGTTCCTCTGTTTCTTCGCTCTCTGTTTAATAACACTTGGTCCAACGGGACTCGTTGAAAGCTCCCTTCCACGCTTCCCAGGTTGGGTGTTGGGAGCTGCCACAGATCCATCAGTCTGAGTGCAGCTTTCGTCTGTCTTCTTCTTCTTCGCCTTCTCCTTTCGGGTCATGGCTCTCGTTCGGGCAGTTCGACCAACATTTTCGATCAAATCCCTATGAAGACCTTCGGTCGTCAAAGAGTGATCGCGTATGTATGTATACCTTATAGTAAATAACTACAAGTGTGGGCTCACCACACCCACGACGAGCCAACAACACGCAGTAGTATTCCCGAATGGTCACCCATCCAAGTACTAACCCCGCCTACACTGCTTAACTTCAGTGATATAACGAGAACTGGTTTTATCAGCGGGGTATGGCGTGGTATTTGATTATTTCTCAACTGACGGTCGAATAAGTTTTTAAGTACGTTTACAAGTATTGAATTTGGAATTTGTTTTTTAATCTTATTTTATTTTCAATTATTTTATTATAATATATGATAATATTATTATATTAGAAGTGAAGAAGGAATGCTGAGTATAAAAGTAGACAGATTTTCAAATTTTATAACGTTCGAACATACATTATGATATTGTAAGTGCACAAATAGATTTTTGTTATTACAGTGAATTTTTAATTTTATGTAATAATTAGTTTTCGATAAGATCAGTAACTCTCTATATAATAAACGTTTTTCGATTTTCTGTTGACCTCATTGTCAATATAATTTTTATGCAATTTTAATAATCAAAGTAGAATTCAAGTGTACAATTATGATTATTTTTGGAGAGGTTTTATTATTCTTGTGTCATGTAGGGTAAGTGTGAGTATTACTGCGAACAAAAAATCAAGACGACCTTTGAAGATAAAAAACAAGTGTTTCAATGAGAAATTTGTCACGCATTAATTCGTGAAGCAATATTTGGTATTTAGTTAATAGAATTCAGTCGTTAAACCCTGAAAACAAATCAGATTTATGTGAAAAATACGAATCTGAGAAAAATTTTTCATCTATAGGTAATACTGCGGGCTTGCGTGAATTACTTCGCGCCAATTGCTACCGTGAGTCAATTACTGCGCTTGTAATACTGCAATTTTATTTTAAGTTAAGTTAGAAATAATTTAGGAAATTTAAACTTTGTAGTTCATGTAAATTATAAAAAATAGGCATGACTTATGTATACTAATAAATTTATATACATTCATAACGGGAAACCCAGTTTTGCAGCATTGATATATCCAGATGACTAAATCATTTTCCTCTTCGGTATACTTCGGACTGTTGCAGGCCCTGGCTTCTTGTCGGCATATTTATTGGATTTTTTTGCTCTTATAGTCGACTCAGGGACTTTGTATTTCCTAGACAATTCAGCAACCGATTGTCCTCTCTTAACCCCCTCCAATGCGAGCAACACATGTTCTTTTGGATACTGAAATCTTACGTTCCTCTTTTTCCCGGTTGCTTGCACTTTTTTGGCATAGATTCCTTTCTTTCAGGTTTCACAATTTTTCATCAGATAAATTCAAAATCTTATTTAACATAAAAGAAACACTGCGACACTGACAGGCATTATCACTGAAGACTAAGTAAGGTTAGTTTTGAGGTTATGATATAGTGCCTGGGAAACCGCAAAAATACATTCAACAAGACAAATCGTGTACAAAATACTGCTCTGGTAAAAAATATATAGAAATACGTATTTCATGGCTTTAGGCGTGCTTTTTGCGAAAAATTATGCACTTTTTCAATAAAAAAATGCAGTAAATATTTAGTTGCTCGAAACGAAGTCAGTATGGGATGTTTGCGAGATTCAAATTGCAATAAATTAGTCAAGGATATAGTTACTGGAGTCGATTTACTGATGATAATTATAAATAAATCGCATAATAATTTTCCGAGTGGTTTCAAATCATTGTGAACAGAGCATCAGAGCAGCATCATTAAAATCATTCATTATAACCATCATCATAATATAATATCATGATGATAATATAATATAATATATAATATATATAATGAATATATAATATCAATACAATAATATAATAAATAATAATTATAATAAAAAGAGCCTCGGTGGCTCAGTTGGTTAGACGCTCGGACTTCACCTCAAAGGTCCGGGGTTCGATCCCTGAGCCGGTACCTCTAGAAATTTTTCTATGTACCTTTACCGAGTTTCTGGTGGTTCGGAACCCACCTTAAGCTGTAGGTCCCCCCATCATGCACTTGACTGCAACCCAATCCGTGAATGATGGGGTAAAAACCTGGCTTCGCCCAATATGTCACGGCACACGCTCTTATCAGATCACTTGATTGCATTATAATAATGCGTCCGTGACTGATAATATATACCGGGACAACCCCGTGCATAATATTCAAATAAACAAAAAATCCAAATCTAACCAAAAATGCCTTCGACATATTGGGCTGTAACCATCTTAAGCCTGAGAGAAAAATGAGTTTCCTCATTTTCACTTTCATTATAATAATTATTCATTCATCATCATCATTATAATCAGATCATCATCATCAACAGAGTGAACAGAGCATCCGCAGTAATACCCACACTTACCCTACTCATGCAACTTGCGGTTTCGAGTTACGCTTATCTTGAAAGCATATCAGTCTTAGGTCCATCGAGCTAGCACGTCCACAATCGAAATTCCCAAATTTGTTTGTATCAGAATTTTGGGCTTTTTTTGGGCTTTCGAACGTGCAAACAACCAATTTCCAAGAACTACCTCGACCGAAAATAATGCTACCCTTATGTAAAAACTCAAACTAGTAAGAAACAAAGAACAGCGAAATTTTGGGCTTATTCCGGGCTCTCGAATTACCGGAAAAAATTCGAAAAACCACCCCCTATGTGTAAAACACCCACTATCTTGCCAAAAATAAAATCTGCAAAAAACAAAGTGCATCATAATTTTGGGCTTATATTGGGCTCTCGAATGCACTTCAAAAAATTGTCAAAAACCACCCCTATGTAAGAAAAGCCACCCCCTAAGTAAAAACTCAAACATGGAAAAAACAAAATAGAAAGTAGTATTGGGCTTTTCTTAAGCTCACAAATGCTTTTTTTTTAAAAGCACCCCTACATCTAAAAAGTCAAACGCCGATATGAATTCGAATTTGAATTTTCAAGGAGCCCAAAAATCAGAGACTCTATTTACACAGTGACATTGTAAAAAAAATTAATTGTTGACAAAGTAATATCTGCGTGGTATCAAGGGGTTGCTTTCAACGTTATGGGTTGGAGCCCAAAAATCGATGTTGGTATTTTTAAACAGCCCAAAAATCGGAGATTCTATTTACACAGTAAAATTCGAAAAAGATTATATTTTGACAAAGTCATATCTGCGTGGTTTCAAGGAATTGATTTTTATCGTGAAGAGTTGGAGACCAAAAATCGGTGTTGGAATTTTTGAGAAGCCCAAAAATCAGAGACCCTATTTACACAGTGAAATTGTGAAAAAATATTTGTTGACACAGTCATATCTGCGTGGTTTCAAGCGGTTATTTTTCAACGTTAAGGGCTGGACCCCAAAAAACGGTGTTAGTTTTTTCCAAAGAGCCCAAAAATCAGAGGCTCTATTTACATAGTAAATTTCTATAAAGGATTATTTTTTGACAAGTTCATATCTGCGTGGTATCAAGGGGTTGTCTTTTAACGTTAAGGGTTTGAGCCCAAAAATCGGCGTTGGAATTTTTGAGGAGCCCAAAAATCAGTGACTCTGCACAGTGAAATTGTAAAAAAGAAATATTTTTTGACACAGTCTTATCTGCGTGGTTCCAAGGGGTTGTTTTTCAACGTTAAGGATTGGAGCCCAAAAATCAAAGTTGGTATTTTCGAGGAGCACAAAAATCAGACTTTTCAATTACAAAATAAAATTCCAAAAAAGATAACTTTTGACAAAGTCATATCTGAGTGGTTTCAAGGGGTTTAGTTTTATCGTGAAGAGTTGGAGACCAAAAATCGGTGTTGGAATTTTTGAGAAGCCCAAAAATCAGCTCAGAATTGGAACTTTTTGAGCCGTCTCTTGGGCCCCAATTAAAATTTGTGAGCACCTTTACTTTTAAAAAAATCCATTTTCCTGTACAAAATGCTAGCATACCATAGCCTAGCATCTCCATTGTTTGAAATAAAAAAATACTCGAAATTCAACTCCACCACAGACTTGGCATTTCATGGGCTTTTAAATTCCGAAAAACCACATTGTCGCAAATTATTTCTACGCTACAACCATGAACACTACAAACCAACCCCTTTGTATACAATCAGTAGAAATTTAATCAAAAATTCATTCAAAAATACCAAGACTGATTTTTGGGCCTCAGCCCTTAACGTTAAAAAACAATCCCTTGATACCACGCAGATATGACTTTCTCAAAAAATAATATTTTCAGAATTGTACTGTGTAAATAGAGTCTCGGATTTTTGGGCTTTCTAAAAATACCAAGACCGTTTTCTGGGCTCCAATCGTTAACGCTAAAAAGCAACCCCTTGATACCATGCAGATATGACTTTCTCAAAAAATAATCTTTTTCAGAATTTTATTGTGTAAATGAAGTCTTCGATTTTTGGGCTCCTGAAAAATGCCAACTTTAATTTTTGGGTTCCAACCCTCGAGGTTAAAAAACAACCCCTTTGCACCATGCAAATATGACTTTGTCAAAAAATAATATTTTTCAGAATTTTACTGTGTAAATAGTGTCTCTGATTTTTGAGCTCTTTGAAAATACGAATACCAATTATTGGGTTTCAACCCTTAACATTCAAAAGCAGCCCCTTGATATCACGCAGATGCGACTTTGTCAAGAAATAATCTTTTTCATGGTAGCCGCGGAAAATGAGCGTGTTCTACTGCTTCCGAATTAAGCAGTAGAACAGTGGTGTTAGGGTGCGAGGTCAACATTTCATACTAGAAACAAAATTGTACACTTCAATTCTACTTTAATTATTAGAATTGCATCAAAAATTATATTTACAATGAGGTCAACAGAAAATCGGAAAACGTTTCTCATATCAGGAGTTACTGATATTATCAAAAACTAATTATTAAAAAACATTAAAAATTCACTGTAATGACAAAAAGCTATTTATGAACTTAATTTATCACAATAAATGTTCGAACGTTATCAAAATTGAAAATCTGTCTACTTTTATTGTCAGCATTCCTTCTTCACTTCTGATATATTGATATGATCATATATTATGATAAAATAATTAAAAATAAAGTGAGATAAAAAAAATTAGATACGTGTAAACGTACTTAAGGTAAATGTCCCAGTAATCGTGACGGTCCCAGTAATCGTGAAACTTGGTTATAGTTTGAATATATTGTTACAAAAATGTGTTAAAAGTAACATTTAATGATAAAACTCACTTATTTTTAGCATTTTATAATGGCAAATAGAAATTACATTCATTCAGATGAAATAAAAAGCAAGAAAATTGGCATCACGATTACTGGGACTAAGGTCACGATTACTGGGACGTTTACCTTAAAAATGTATTTGATTGTTAGTTGAAAAATATTAAAATAAGTTGAATCATTATAGGGGAGACCGGGGCGAGATGAGCATACGGGGTTAAATAAGACACTGCATTTTCTCTCAAAATATGTGATTTTTGTTGCTGTTCTTTGCATAAATAACAGTAATAATGATTCTCTAATTTCTCGGGAAAAATACAAAAGTGAAATAGAGTAGATAAATTAAAAATAAAAATGATTAAAATTTCAAATCCTGAATCCTGTTATTCTATGATATCATAGAACGAAAAGAAAAGATTGAAAATGACAGATAATATTTATAAACTAAAGTTTGTCGTAAAGTTTATTTATCGAGCTTGAATGAACAAACGCATTTATACACAATTAATTAATAAAAACGGGCAACATGGAAGTTTTATTCAGAATTGTGAGTTGGGGCGGAATGCGTCGGGTTCATGTGGTGAGATGAGACTTTCTTGTCATGCTTGTCATAACCTTTTTATGGAACTGGCAGAAAAGTTTTTGTTCGCAAGATTTGAGTCGTTTTAAGTAGAATTTTCGATTATATATGAAGATTTAAAAGACAGTTGCAATAGTGAAAACTTACAAATGAAAAACTGACATTCGTGGTTAGAAGAGTCTATGACAGTTATTGTAAAATCTGTTGTATAAAAAATCCTAGTGTCAGAGCACCTGCAATAATTGGTCTTCTTTATGAATTTTATTTTTTGAGTGGTCTTTCTAGCATATTCAGAACAAAATTTTTTTATGTATATTGACAATGACAAGTTGCAATTGGCTTCTAAAATTAATATAACACATCATCTCTTTAATTTTTTCAGAAAAATCCCTTATTTTTATGCAGGGCAAAATTATGATTTTCAGTTGTGAATTCAATAAAAAAAGTGTACCAATTTTCTTTTTTATTCCAGAAATATGTTATAAATGAAAAATTTCAAATAAATGTTAATTCAACTTGAAATTAGAAAAGTTATTATATAAAGGAAAAATTTGAATTAATTAATTTTACAGAGCATGAATCGGTATGAATAATCATATTGCTCAATCGTGAAAAAAATGTATTTTGTCGTGATACTCATTTCCATTCTCAAAATACTTCTAATAATCTTCTATGTGTAAGAAAAACACGAAAAATTATGTTCTGTTAACAAAAACTAATAATTAGTTGAGGTGTCTCATCTCGCCCCAGAGCATGGGGCGACATGAGACATGTGCACAAATTATAATTTTCATATTTTCATCTCAATTACTATTTTTGAAACACTTCGTCTTTCTTGAAATTGATACACGAAGGTTCATATAATGTATGGAATCACTAACATTTTTAAAAACTACTATAGATTTCAAATATTACACTGAAAATTATAACAAGCTCATCTCGCCCCAGCCTCCCCTAGGTAAATACATTTTTTTGCAACATCCACCTTAAAAGTTGCCGTTTTTATGGTTCTAAATTGTGCCTCAAGGACACTTGAGCAGACACTGGTGTTGGTATCTTCTTGACATAATTTTAGATTTAACTTGAAGAAATCTTTCAATGATTGAAGTTTTCTTCTTAAGATTTCGTAGCCCCCCGCCCACCTCGGGTAAAAGAGTATAGACGCCAACATTTTTTTTAAATAATTTTTTTTCAAACATTTTGTTTCGGAAAAAAATTTTTCTTTAACAAATTTTTTTCAACAAATTTTTTTTCAAACATTAAAAAAAAATCTTTTGCACAAAATTGAAAAAAAAAATTTCAGAACTTTTCGAAAAAAAAATTGTTTTTCTCTTCTTTCGTTAATTTCTTTTCAAACAAATTTCTTTACTCCACTCTATGGAATATAAAATTAGTATTTTTCGTTAACTCCTTTTAACACAACTTTTTCGGACGAACGTTGCAAAAAATAGCGTGTGATACACGTGCGCACATGTGATTGGTAACTCGTGTGATTGCATCATTCGCCTGCGGCTTATGATGCGAAATTCACAATCGCACACAATCACCTATTTTTGCGTTTTAGTACAAACTTTTCAAATGTTGCCAAAAAAAAGCTGTTCAACTTTACTTTGTACATTTTTAAACATTTTTAAATATTAAGAAAATTCAACACCAACTGTCGGCAATAAAGTTAACAGTAACCCACCGCGTCCATCGCCCTGCACCTTGCAGAATTGAGTCTGTCTAATCATGTGTATTGCCGAATTGGAGTCAAAGTTTGGTTAATATCACTCCGTTCAGTTACGCAATTAATATCGCTTGCCAACCTGCACGAATTAATTTGGGGAACTTTTTTTCCTAATTATACTCATTGCTACCTTGGAAAACTTATAAATTCCCTTCATTTCATAAAATAAACTTGGCCGAATAGAGCCTGATGCATTGCAGAATTGAATTTAAAGGTCCAATCCGATAATGGCAGCAAATCGAATACACCA
Organism: Andricus quercusramuli; assembly: GCA_932178445.1. Classification (NCBI taxonomy): domain Eukaryota; kingdom Metazoa; phylum Arthropoda; class Insecta; order Hymenoptera; family Cynipidae; genus Andricus; species Andricus quercusramuli. The sequence continues at coordinate 79,731 of CAKNXH010060305.1, forward strand.
AACCTAACCTGAATTCGTTTCGCGTTAATCTATTCAACTTTTTTTACGGGGTACTTTTTAGAGGGGAATACCATACGTGTTTCTCCACCCTGACAAATGTACAATTTTCAATCAACATGAGTTTTAATCTAATTAATTTTTGGAAAATTTTATTACCATATAATGATGTTAACGTGCGAGTGTTTACATATTGAATCAGTATAAATTTCGATGTTAAAACGATTACTTCGGACAAATAAATGTGGAAGAACAAGAAAAGGTCTGCTGCAGCTTCTGTGGCATGATTTGGCAGCGCTACACTCATGTATAGTGGTCTTCTCGGTTCAATTCCGGGCGAAGGAAGATTTTTTCTTGTTTTAAAATATTCATGGCACATTTGTCACAGTGGAAAAATACACAATCAGTAGGCTCAGTCGGGCCTTACCACCTAATAAGAAGGTGATCCGACCGGGAGTAATATTCTGAAAATATCGCGTTCCTTATAGCTTATACACACACAGAGATCACTTTTCCAAATTAAAACTCTTGATCTTCACACCATAATTTCTAATAGTGTACCAAACATGATATTTTTGGCGAACGGGTAATGAAGGATAAATAATTCAGGTTTCCGTTGATATAAATATAATAATGATTTTTTAGCTTGTATGGTTGTTTTGTTGTTATGAAAGTTTGTTTCTTACGAGTTGCCGAAAAAACTTCACCAGTTAAAGATTCGTGATACACAATATACAATTTTAAATTATTTTTTTTTCATCGTTTGTTAATTATTGATTGAAATGAAACGTATATTATTTTATATTTAATTTAACCAATGGTAACTATGAGTGAACTGATACTCAAATATTTTTTTTTACTATTAATAATAGTTGAAATGCATCCCAAATTGGATAATAATTATTTTAATGAAAAATACAACATAAACATGAATTTTCCAATAAAAATTATACATTTTCAAACCAACAAGGAAATCAATTTTCCAAAGAATAATTGAATTTTAAACAAAATGAAATAATTTTCAACAACGTACTATAACCTTCGGCCAAATACTTGCATTTCCTATTAGATGCTTCAATTTTATATACAAAAATACAAATTTGTTATAAAACATTTGAATTTGAAGAAAATAGTTCATTTGATGTCCAAAAAGATCAATTTACGTGAAGAAAAAAGAGGATTTTCAACAAAAATATATAAATTTTCAAAAGCACGGTTACATTTTCAAATAAAAGAAAGAATTTTCTACTTACTGATATATTCATGTTGAAAAAATATATAATCCAACAAGAAAATGATTCACATTACAGTAAATAATTCAAAAACAAAAAAGAGTGAAATCTCTCAAAACAAACCCTCGAAAAAAATAAGGTTGAAAAAACGCTTCCAAATAATACGTTCTTACTAACATTAAATACAAAATTATAGTAGAAATATATAAAAAGCCATACAAGTTTCACAAGAAAATGTTGTGATATCACTAAAATTCGCCGAATACTATTAGTGAATAAAACATTCTTGTCATTTATAGATTTTAATATTTTAATTATTCGTGTCCCACAAGCAAAATATTTTTAATAATAATAATATTAATTACAGAATTTGTAATCAAAAACATTTATTGAAAATGCACATTTGGCAGCCCTTTCTCTGAAGGGGCAATACGCCTGTAGGGTACTTCTTTGACCTTGACAACAGCGCCATCTGAAACGCGATCTATTGTGTATGTCGGTTGTGAACCACGGTTCAAAATTAATTATGTTTTGTAAGATTTCTTGTTAATATTGAATTGAAGTTCAAGCTTCTTCCCAATAGTTCCAAATTGGTGGCCCTGTCGTAGGTATACCAACAAGCGAATGCATCGTAGCCCATGCACATATCGATATTCAAATCGAAACAATGTAACGTATATACAATTTAAGGACCGGCGAAAACGCGCCTACATCATGATTACTGGGACTAAGGCCATGATTACTGGGACGTTTACCTTACCTGTATGCAAGTTTAAGAAATTCATTTTAGGTCCATTACAAAGACAGGCCCGCCAAATGTGAATTTTCAAGAAATGTTTGTAATTACAAATTCTGTAATTGATATTATTAATATTGGAAATATTTTGTTTGTGGGACACGATCAATTGAAATATGAAAATCTATTAATGACAAATATGTTTTATTTCCTAATAGTATTTGGCGAATTTTAGTGATCTCACAACATTCTTTGATGAAATTTGTATGACTCCTCATATATTTTTGCTATAATTTTTTATTTAATGCTAGTAAGAATGTATCATTTGCCGGCGTTCTTTTACCCTCGTTTCTTTTGAGGTTTTTTTTTAGAGATGTATTCTTCTGTAAACAATAGCTATGAAGAATGAGAACAGATCTGCTGCTGCATGCGTTTGTGGTGTGATTAGTTAACACTCAATTGGCTATAATTATGTATAGTGGCGTTTCCGGTTCAAATCCGGATTGAGGAGGATTTTTTCTTGTTCTTCAAAATTTATTCGACTGAAGTAATCGTTTTAACAAAGAAATTCAAATTAATTAAGGATTAAAAATTACTTTTTAGGATTGACAGAATCATATCCTCGCTTCTAGCGATTGTGAGTAGTGAATAGTGATTGGACCAAATCGAAATGACAAGTTACAAAAAATTCCTGATAAGTGACCATAAATTACCAGAAATTTATGGAAATTTGTGTATGCATTAAATTTCTGGATATTTCCCAATTTCCGGAAATTTTTGGATTTTATATAAAAATGTTTGGATAGCTATTTCCTGATTTTGTTGGTAATTTGTCAATTTATGTGAAATTTCTGAAATTTCCAATTTTACCAAAATCTCTCATAAATTATAGTGCCTATTCAAAAATGTAAGTTTAGTATAAATTTCCCGAATTTCCGTAAAGTTTGTTTTTAGTCTTTCTCAATTTGTAAATTGCCTGCATTTGTTACAAAAAATATCGTGTGCAGCAGTAGGCACATAAAGTGGGCACTTTCAAGTCTTGTGAAGTTTAAAATAATTGCTATCAGTTCATCTTCAAGTAATTCCAGACGCGTTTCCGACTCGCATCTAAATTACTCTGGTAACCTTCCCTTTGGCAATTGCGAATACTAAATAGTGATTCGACCACCGCAAAATAAGTTACCACTAATTGCTGATGAATTGCCATAAATACCCAAAAATTGCCTGACTTCTGGAAATGTTTGGGTAGATACTTTAAATACCTGAGAATTTATTATTTCAAGGAATGTATCAACTTCTGGCAATTTTGAAAATTGTTCGAGTTCATACGAAAATCTTTTACAACAGGTGCAGTAAGTTGGCAGTTATAACTCTTGTGAAGTTGACAATCATTTCTATAAGCTCATTTTCGAGTCGTTTTCAACTTGCCTCCAACTCCTCCCGACCCGCACGTAGGTAATTTTACTACTTATGCGCGAAAAAATATGTATATGAAATTGCCTATGCAGGAGAAAGGTGCCCATGGGTAGTTAGAAAACTTAACGCTGCAACACGTACGTGGCGCTACTGGCCTGCACAAAACGGGATTGGAGAGTTTAGACTGCTAACCCCAGGTTGGAGAATATAGCATAAAAGTACCAAACTAGGATTTCTGAAAAATTAAAATTAGTGCAAAGCTTAATTCAAAAAAATTAAAATTATCGCGAATTCTAATTCGTAAATTTAAAAATTATGCCAAATAGTAAATCAGAAATATTGAAATTAGTATTTCGGAATAATAAAAATTAGGGTGTACGGTAATACAGATAATTAAATTTTTAATCAAATGGCTAATTCGGAATGGTAGGAATTAAGGAAAATTGTTATTCTATCAAACGAATTTCAGCAAAATAGATATTCTGGAAAGTAGAACTTTGCAAATATTGATGTACCTCCAGTTTTTTACATGTCAAAAAATAAGTAGTGATATTTGAATGACAAATTGTACGTAGTTACTCTAGAAAATAAAATCCCCCAAAACCCTCACCCACAAAAGAGTTTCAAATGTTTTTCTATCATGCAACTATTTTTCTTTCACAACTTGTCATTCTCAAAGGCTGCGTCTAGTCGTCCCGAATTTCGGGACGACTAGCCTATTTCTAGCATTTGGCTCGTCATCCCAAAAATAACGCACTTTATTAATTCTACTGTTTTTAACTAGACCAAAATTACCAAAATTGACAATCCTATTTTCTCCATTCGGCTAGTCGTCCCAAAAATAATGCATTTTAGGAAATTTCTCGTTTTAACTAGACAAAAATCACAAAAAATGTTAATGACCCCGAAATTCGGGACGACTAGCCTATTTTCAACATTCGTCTAGTCGGCCTGAAAATAATGCACTTAATTAATTTTACTGTTTTCAACTAGACCAAAATTACGAGGCGTTGGAAAAGGGTTAGGGGTGTTACCTTACATTATTTCTGTGACTAGTCACAGGGGTGCCTTCCCGCCCCCGCAAGGCGTTGGAAAAGGGGTAGGGGTGTTACCTTACATTATTTCTCTGACTAGTCACAGGGGTGCCTTCCCGCCCCCACAAGGCGTTGGAAAAGGGGTAGTGGTGTTACCTGACACTATTTTTTTGACCTGTCACAGAGGTGTCTTCCTGCCCCCACGAGGCGTTGGAAAAGGGGTAGGGGTGTTACCTTACATGATTTCTGTGACTAGTCACAGGGGTGCCATCCCGCCCCCACAAGGCGTTGGAAAAGGGGTAGGGGTGTTACCATACATTATTTTTGTGACCTGTCACAGGGGTGCCTGTCCGCCCCCAGAGGGCGTTGGAAATGGGGTAGGGGTGTTACCTTACATTATTTTTGTGACCTGTCACAGGTGCCTTTCCGCCTCCTCGAGGCGTTGGAAAAGGGGTAGGGGTGTTACTTACATTATTTTTATGACCTGTCACAAGGGTGCCTTCTCGCCCCCACGAGGTGTTGGAAAAGGGGTAGGGGTGTTACCTTACATTATTTCTGTGACTTGTCACAGGGGTGCCTTCCCGCCCCCACGAGGTGTTGGAAAAGGGGTAGGGGTGTTACCTCACATTATATCTGTGACTAGACACAGGGGTGCCTTCCCGCCCCCACAAGGCGTTGGAAAAGGGGTAGTGGTGTTACCTTACATTATTTTTGTTACCTGTCACACGGTCGCCATTCCGCCCCCACGAGGCGTTGGAAATGGGGTAGGGGTGTTACCTTACATTATTTTTGTGACCTGTCACAGGGGTGCCTTTCCGCCTCTACGAGGCGTTGGAAAAAGGGTAGGGGTGTTACGGCCAGTATAGGCCGGCACAAAGAACAGCTGATCTACATGTCACGTGATCGTTAACCAACGCGCAATAACACGCAAAATCGAACGAAAAACCGAATAAAGATGCAGTGCTCTCAATTCGGCTCCCCAACTGTACTGCGCATGCGTCGCATCGGCAGTCTCATTGGCAGTAAAGAACTTGCTTTTTGTGAATTATTAAATGTTTAAATAAATTTTTTATGATAAATCATCAATGTAGAATTAATTAAATTAATTTTTGGATCACAAAAAAGTGTTTTAGAGTGCGAGAGCGAATAATTATTGAATTTTACTCTTTACAAATGAATGATTGATTCCAAATACAAAGGCAACAAGTGTATCTAGTCAAGAGTCAATAGATCACATCAAAGGAAGGTCCAATCAGAGCACGGAACTCATGGGAAATTTTCGAACGACCTTGAGACTGCGGTGACACAGTGCAAATACATAACATAATTTGGATACGTTAAAGCTTAAAAGACTACACTTTATAAAATATAACCTAACTCTTAGTATTATCCGTTTTTTAACATTTATTTTCAATTAGGGATGAATAGCAGTTTTGTTAATCTTCGGCTTACTCAAAAGGAGAGAAATAAAGAAGAATACATAATTTTCGGGACGACTAGCCAAATGTTGAAAATGGGCTAGTCATCCCGAATTTCGGGACGACGAGACACTTCGTTCTCAAAAGGTTTTTTTATATCTCTGAATGTTATGAATATCGTATTTGAAACAGACGATAAACTAGGGAAGAAACCCGAAAGCATTCAGGTCTATCTTCACAATCAGCGACATGCTCTTAAGCTCATAAACTGCATATGCATATGACATCAACGAGCGGCATTCGTTTACACTATACATTTTCTCGTGATATGTTTATGTCTTGGCTTATTTTTCTCCGTGGAGACCCTGAGAACGTCGTAAAGTTCCATCGATCTACAGGTACCGGGACACACTTACCCTTATTAATATCGGCTACGTCTGTGTACTTCAGAAGGTGCTGTATGTGTGAAGGATACCTTCATGTGAAGCTGAGCACTTAGTCCGCGGATGCATCCTAAAAGGAGGTCGACGAGAACAAGAAGCTTCGGAGAAGAAAATATCCATCTTAAAAGTTTTTGAATTAAAGTTCAAGCTGAGAATACATCCTTGTAGAATTTTCCTGATATTCGCCGATTTACGTCACGGCCAAACGAGTCTCTAGGCTCCTTTTACTGATTGCAAACTAATCAAAATAGTTGAAGGATTTGAGCTTCCTACTTAAAGGGGAGAATATTTCTTGCATCAATGCAAACATTTCGTCCTGAATAAATTAAAACAAAATGTATTTTAATTTTCTAAATTCAAGAAACTATGTCGAACTAGTAAGTGTAATAAGAAATTTATGAACCTATATGATATGAGATTAAATTAATATCTTCTTTTAATCAAACAATTATTATGAAGGAGAATTTATTAAAATGTTTGATATAATAAGATCTCCACTGTTAGGAAGAAAAAAATTATTTCAAAACAATTTCTAAATGAAAAACCATAATTCCATAAAGTATTCTCAGTGTGTAGTAGCCCAGCATTCACAGAAAAAACGAAATGTAATCTTTCATTTTTTTAAACTTTGGTCTTGTGATTTATTGAATGCCTTTGCAAGAGCGGTAAATATAGGATATTTTCTTCAATATAAAATAAATGCTTAATAAGAAAATTCTCCAGTACGTAATGTAATTACATGAATGAGAGCAGTAGTTCTTGTTTTAGTTCCAGTATTCATCATTACTTTCATGGTATTGAATCTTTGTAGTTTCAGAATTTGTAATCCTGTTCCCTCACAAACGTCATCGTAAATACTTGAATTTCTAATGAGCATTAAAATTTCTCTAATTTGTAAAGTTAATGTGTGAACTGGTAATCCAGGAAATTTAAGGACATTCATCATCGAACGCCATTGGAACTGATTTAATAGCAATAAAAATGATTAAACTTGCCCTTCGAATTATCTTTCCTATTCTTTTACATATGCATGATGCTTTCCTACAGGTCGGTTTCTTCCCAGATACCTGGAAAAAGGCTGTTATTTACCCGGTTCTCGAAATTTCTAAACTTGCTTCCCCGAAAGACTTCCGGCCAATTTCTATTTTATGTGCACTGTCCAAACCACTTGAAGAAATTGTTGACCTGCAACTTCCTAATTTCTTGAAAAATCTAAGGCCATTCACTCGATACAATGAGGTTTTCGGGCGAAACATATCACTATTACTGCTTCCCTTAAAGTAACGACGGATCTCAAATTAGCAATGGATAATAGGGAGATCACGATTGTTGCCCCCTTTGATTTTTCGGAGGCTTTTGATATGGTTAACCATAAGTTACTCCTACAAAATTTTAAATCGTTTATCGTGTCAAACCCTGCCATATCAAATGGTTTTAGTCCTGTTTTAATAATCGGAATCGCAGAATTACTAATAGTAGTGGTGAGCTTTCTGAATGGTGGGAGGTCAAGTGTGGGGTTCCTCAGGGCTCCATTCTGGTACCCCTCCACTTCAATTTGTTCACCTTTGACCTTGGAAGTGAACTCCAACATAGCGGCTACCACAAATATGCTGACGATTTCAAAATTTACTTATCGGGACCAATTTCTTCATTAAGTAAATTACTTGTTCTTGTTCAAGAGGATATCGATCGCGTTATCATCTGGGCCTGGAAGAATGGACTTTCTCCTAACCCGGGCAAAACTCAGGCAATTGTTGGACCTACTCCATCTCCTTCGCTTGGAGCACTGGCATCATTTCCACCCCTCCATATCGAAAATCTCACTATCCCTTTTTCAGAAGTGGTTAAGGATCAGAGATATTTCCATAATCGTACCTTGTCCTGGAAGGAACAGGTACAGAGTATCTCAAGGAAAACATACAGAATTCTACAACAACTTTATAGGAATATGGACTCTTTACCAAGCTCCACTCCCTTTGTCTGGTTCATCTACAATTTCCCTGAATACGAACACATAACTTCATAAAAACTTAAGGCTGACCTGCTTAATGTTACCAAGAGAACACAATTCTTTATGGATAATTTGCTCTATACTCTTCTTCAGACAAAAAGCACCTGAGTATCTATTTAACCTATTCCATTTTGTAGACAGACACCTTCCAGCACAGTCTAACCTTCGTAAAAGACATAAAATCCCTAAGATTCCTTTTCACAGAACGTGTCAGCTTTAAAGATCATTCATAGTAGGGAGTGCCCGATTATGGAATGAAGTACCATACGATATTAGAAATGCACCTTCCCTGTATCATTTCAAGAATCTCTTTTCCAACTCTTTTCTACAATACTCATAACCCAACTCTTGGAATGACTCACTGGTAAACTCTCATAGTTAGTTCTCGAACATTTATATGTTCGAATTTTCTTCTGTTTTGATTAACTTTTGTAAATTTTTATTCATTATTCACACAGTTTTCCCTTTCTATTTCTTCCTTAAAATGCACCAGAGCTACAATTTAATTAATTATTGTTAATTACCACGCATTAATCTCATACCTTATTTGAGTCGTATTCTGAGGTCGACTCTATTTATTTATTTTATTCAGTTTATAGATTAAATTATAAGATTAATCGAATATTCTGCCTATCAGTGCTTGCAAAAATTTATAATGACCCTGTATTATCCTGTTCCTTAGAGGGCTATTCAGCCCTAGGGACTTATATTAAATAAATGCAAATACATTCAAATTTTCAAGTAGAAAATTTTGTTAAAAGTTCCTATCGGTTTGATCTACTTAATTATTTTTTACATCTGTGCTACAATATGTGAAGTCTCTCGATAGAAAATTGTTGACCATTTTATTATTTTTTCATAAATAGCTTAACTATGAAATGCAAGTATTGCACAATTTGACAAATCTCTTTGACAAATGATACATACATTTTTGTACATATATCATTTTTCTCCACGATTCAGTTATAAATATTACATTAATTTTACCTTCTTCAATATGCAATCAAAATCTGAAGAGATCTGAATTACATAATACCATTTTTCTCACTTTATAATTTTCAAATTAGGGCATACTTTATAAATTGTATAGATTATTGCACCATATTTGTTCTACAACCACATATTATTATGTCCTATTTCACTTAATTCTATCGTCCTATAGTCTATTGCATCATATCTTAATCTACCTTAATCTATATTGTGTTGTCCTGTTTTTTCATACTTGGTCATACCTTACGTCATTATATCTAATTTTATCCTATAATATTTTATTCAATTCAACTTAATCCTATTATATCACATCTCATACGATCTTATTCAATTTTAGGTAATAACCAATTTCTCAGAAATGTAACAAATTTAAACTTTAAGAATTAAAACCAATCAAATTTAAACAAGCAGACATGAAAATACTTCACATCACAGAAGAACATGAAGACCAAAATAAATAAAGAGGGGATAAATAAATGAGAGAAAGGTGGTTTGGATGTCTCTTTCTTTTTTCTCACTCTTTTTTTTCAATCGTCATATGTCTGTCTCTAATGAGCCGTTTTAAAATGTTATTTGAAAAAATATTTCTCTTATTAAATTTTTTGATGTTAATTTTCCTGACCAGGTTAATACGTAATAATTTTTAATTATTACTATAAATTAATTATGATGTCAGAATTAACATCAAAAAATTTAAATTAAACCTATTTGTTTAAGTGCTATAATCTTGCAAGCATAAGGAATGACATGGATATTCTACTTGTAAGGATTGTGGAGAAAATTATCTCGTCTCTCCGTAGCTTATTGGTCAAGAGCATCAGACCAGAAATCTGAATAACGTGGTGTTCGAATCCCACCGGACCTAGAGAGAATTTTTTTCACAATTTAAGTATCAATATTTTATGAAAATATTGAAACGACCAGTAGACAAAAAACTTGAACATCATAATTAATATTTCTCTTATCTTATATTTTTGTGCAATTATTTTGCATAAATTGATTTCCTTGAGTATTTGTTTTTCGAGAAACATAATTCTTTCTAAACCTTCTTGTGCAATTTTGTTGCACAATTTGGTTTTGTGAAGTTTATGTTGGTTTAAGAAAATGTACTTTCAAGTATTAAACAGATTCATTTGGCCACAGACCTTGTGTCGTTCTATAGTGTTTGGCTCTTTTGCCGTTCTTAAAAGTTCGATTATTGGTCAACCAAAAAAAAAATAAATAAAAGTGCGATTTCTCCTTTTCAGTCCCAGGGAATAAAAGTGGGCTGCCTTCATTTTTGATCCCTTTGATTTATTTAGGTTGTTTTTGAGTTGACACTCTATATAATTATATTTTATCGTCCATCGTATTCTTTCCCATTTTATCTTATTCCATTTTATTTCATCTTATTCAAACAAATCTTGAAACTATCTAAATTCTTATTAATCAAGGTATAGGTCTCCATATTTCTTCATTTTTGCGTGTCTTTTAATAAGAATTCTTCATATAATCAGTCCCGTTGCGGTTTTTGCGGATCTTTTTTCAAAGTTGCAGTGACTAGTTCGCCTTTTTGCACTCTATTGTCTACAGATTCGTTAAGTGATCGCGTGGTGCAGAGCCTTGAGTAGACGAAGACTTGCTTTGGTGAAAGTAGGAAAAGAGTGGCTGAAGGGGGGAAGGAAAGGGTATAAGCATCAGCAGACACGCGAATTTCTTCCTCAAGGTGCTTCGCGAGTGTCTTTAAGGGCGTTGAGCATGCAGAGGGCGAATAATGGAGACAACCACCCCAAGTGTTTCGGTCATGTTTATAATTTCTCGATCAATATTCTTATTGAAGACCCCTCACAAATTCGCTTGCAAAATTAGCTTCTGGGATTCTAAGAACAATTTTTGATAAAAAGATAATTATTCTAAATTGGTGGTGAATTAATTCGAGCGAAAATAAAAAAAAAAAGGAAAATGAAATGAAAGTAAGAGATGAAGAGACATAAATGAATGATAAAGTACATGGAAGGAAAAAAAAATATACAGGCGAGAAATAATGAGAAATTGCAATAAGAGGGAGACATGGGAGAATAACAACTCGAAAGAGATAAAAATAAGGATGCCAAAAGAACACATGAAAAGAGAATTATAAAAAATATATTCTATTTTTACCTCGTTCTGGAATATCCGTCTTTTAATAAAAGGGAAGGGGTTTGGCATTTCCGAAACACGTCGCACGTTGACGGGTTGGAGAGTCGCGAAAAATATAAACCCATCAAGAATTTCTTTCCACGAACGACGGATATTCGCGAGTGAGGTGGTATGGATTCCTCTTATATTCTTCTCACTTTTCACGTGCATCCTTCATCCAAGATTCGCGTGGCTTGTACGATATTCCGGCCGTAGTTTGGTAGCAATTCATCAAAAGTACTCCGCTATCCTCAACCAAATGGTATTAGTATGGAGGAAACTGAAAACAAGAAAAAAGGCATTTATTAAACATTTTTAACAAATGATGAAGAACATAAATGGATATAAAAATATCAATGAGAAATAAAAAAGAATTTTATAGGTTTTGATACCTTATTACCTTCTTCAAGATCTTCATCATTGTCTGTCTTTTTAATAATCCCTATACCCTTCTTACCTTCCTCTCTTATTCATCGGCCTTATTACTCTCTGCTTCTCTACTAATTACTTCCTCCCATATTGTATAACCCGTGTTTATTCTTTCATATTTTCCTCTACCCTACAATCTATTTTTATTCATTACCCAAAACTCCATCACCCTATTGAAGAACTTGTCCTCTTCGACCTTCTTCTCTCAGGTATCGCGATCCATCCTCTGTATCCCTATTGTTGAATATGAATTTTGAATGCCATTTGAATGGGTTGGAATAGAAGTATGTCAGAGATCTGTGTATGTATATAGATCAAACATTTTATAATTGAAAAAGATGTTCAAATTTAGGTTTTTTACGCTCGTAAGGGACACTCCTGTTTATATAAAATAATCGATACTTTAAGGGATTGATTTTGATAATTTGAAGCGATTTCAAAAAAGTTTGAAGACTATAGGGATTTTTTTTGCAACCCAAGGGATTTCCAAGAAATTTGAACAATTGCAAGAAATTTCAAAAGATTTGGGAGAATTTGAAATATTTTGAGATATGAAAGATTTTTTTCAATTGATTTCAAAAGATTTCAAATTGATATATATTGTACAAAAATATTTGAAGGAATTTCAGAAGATTCCAGGGAATGGTTTATTTATTTCATAATTTGTAGGAAGTTTGAAGGACTGGACATATCTCAGGGCATTCGAAAAGAATCCAAGGCATTTGAAAGAGACGTCAATAATTTTAATGAACGCCAACAGATTTTAGAGGGGCTATTTTAACAGATTTCAAGAAACTTTCAACTGATTTTAGTAGTTTAATTGATTCAAAAGGATTTGAAATATTCTAGAGTATCTTAAAAGATTACAAGGTATTTCCGGAAGTATTTTCTGTTTAAACAATTTCGAAGGATTTCAGCGGATTAGGAGAGCTTTAGATAATTTTAAAATAATCCAAGGCGTTTTCGAAGGATTCACATAATTTGAAGGAGTTAAAACAATTTTTAGAGGATTTGAAAATTTTTAGAGTATTTTGAAATATTCCAAGGAATTTTGAATTTATTTCAGTAATTTGAATTTGAATTTAGTTTATTGACAGCAACGCCTTGATTCATAGAATATCACAGAGTATACTTAATATTCAGTATCTTACAAAAAAAACTTAAAATATAAAAACTGTAATTATTATATAATAGTAAATATGAGTAGTAGTTCGAGTTTGGTAACATTAATAAAATTTTAATTCATTACTTCCTAAAGATTACCTAAACAAAACAAAAAATTGCTCTATGGCATCGAAAAATATTTGATTGTTGTTACAAAATCATTTAATGATTGATTGAAGATGTCGACATCGTAGGATACATTGTTTATCTTATTATAAATACAACAGATTCCGGGTAGAGGTGCATGTGAGCCATATTCTGTTCTACGAAATGGAATTTCGAATAAGCCCGGATTCGTATTCCTCAATTCCCTCGAAGGCATATCAAAAGAAATTTGTTGTAGTAAGGAAGGGCTATCTAAGTAAGAATTTAAGAGCTTGTACAAAAAAATTTGTCCAGCCTGAAACCTTCTATGTTCGAGTGATTCTAGATGTAATAATTCAGATATTATTTCCAAATAGCCTGTTTCCTTAGGAATTTCTGATCTGAATGCAATTGACCTCAAGAATCTCTTTTGCACAGATTCTAGTTTACCCGTGTACAAACCTTGATAGGGGTTCCAAACCACTGACTCATATTCAAGTATTGGACGAACTATGGATATAAACAGTGTTTTTAATGTATTAATTTGGCGAAAATCTCTTGCTACGCGCAAAATAAATCCTAACATTTTTGAAGCTTTCAATACAATATTTTGTATGTGCGGCGCAAAAGTTACATGGTTGTCTATGAGAACGCCTAAATCATTAATCATTTCCGATACTTAAAGAAGCGACCCATATAGCATATATTGAAAATCGACCGCGAGAAGGTGCCCGAGTCGGAGTTTCGTCGTCAGTTTCAACTTCTTTCAGCATCAGCGTTATCCAATGGAAGGTGAAAATATTGAAAACCGCAGTTTCGACTTCTTTCGCCTTCAACGTCGAAAATTGTCATAAGTTCTTCTTACTGATTTAACCTTAATTTCAACTTCAAACTATGTTGTGCAGTTTCACCTTCTCTTTCAACGTGATGATTGTTTTCAGGAGAGGTATTCAATCGTATTCATTTTAATTTTTAACACACCCTCCACCCACCTGGCAAGAGGGCGAAAGTGGAGTAGAAAAATTAGAAATCTCAATTTTATTCTTGAAACGCAGGCTTCTAATTTTACCTCTAGGTATGTAAGCAGTCAATGAATTAACTACGAATCGAAAAAATAATAACTACGAATCAAAATAATTTTGTAGAATGAAACTTACGTATTTTTTCATGGAGATTCTGAATCTGCTATGAAAAATATAGGTTCCCATTTTGAATTTTAAAGTTAAACTTATTTTTAAACTTGCAAAAAAGTATATTAAATGAAAGATAATATATTTTTTTAATTACCAGCACATATATTAAATTCACTTTTGATAATGAAGCATTGACGCGTTTCAAACTAGTTTTCAGTTCCTTTTCAAGATGCTAAAAATAAAAAAATTTTCGAAGATTTTAAGGGATGAGTGAAAAGTCAAGAAAAATAAAATTCCCGGAACTGTAAAATTTCCAAATTGGAAAATTTCCTAATAATCATACTATGCACATTTTCAAATAAGATTGTTTATCGAGAAAAACATTTTTTCAAGTATTGTTTTTTTTTCAAGTTGAAACCATAATTTCTTTAACTTCAAACATTAAAAAAATTTGTTTCCTTGATAAAAATATTAGATTCTTTTATTTTTAACAAGGGAATAATATTCATTATAATACAATTTTTCAATTGTTCAAATTTGGAAATTTTATAATTTTAAGAAATTGATTATTCGGAAATGTTCCAATTCGGGAATTTTACAGTGTAGAAAATTTTACTTTTCCGGATTTTTCAGTCGTTCCGATTTTAAAAAATCTGAAAAATAATAAATATTCTAATGTTATCTAAATTAAATTAATCAAATAAATCAATTAATTTACTTAATTTGATTGGTTCGTTCAATTTCATTAATTTTAATCATTTAATTTATTATATTAATTAAATAAGTCAGATAATATTAGAATATCAATTTTTTCAGATATAAAATAAATTCGACTGAGTTTCTATTCAATATTTAAATTTCATAAAATTTGAGTTACATTATCTCGATAAATAAAATGTAAATATTTCAAAATGTACCTGTGACTTTAATCAATATACGGAATTTGAAAAGCATAAATTAGTATAAATAATTTGAGAAATAAAAAAAAGATTACATTAAATAACATGATATTTTTTATTTACTGAATACTCATTTTATTTTTTAACCTAATGTTCAGAATATGCTAAAAACCATCCACGTACTACTTGAACATGCTAAAATATAATTATTTTCAATCATTAATAATAAATCAAAAACTGTATTTTTCAACGTTTTAAATGAGCGCGCGAACGGCAGCCAGTGAAGCGCCATATGCATCGCATGCACAGTAGTGCAAGGTGCCCACGTTGGGAGCATCGCCTGGATTCCATGATCGGATTGCGTGACAATTTCGTGAAATACGCGCGCGTTGCTGGTCGTTAGTTATTTTTAAATAATTATGTCAGTGATCATGGAAAAACCAGCGCGAAGAGGAAGGAAAAAATCTTGGGCCCTCATCTCGTGGACGGATTTGGTACAGAAGGATGTAATTGCTACGACGACTCTTCTAGAAGGAAGCAGACAACCAGGTTTAACGACAACCCTCACGTGAAAGAACAACATAACCAACAAAAAACAAAGCATCCAGCAAAAATAATTGTTATTAGCAGTAAGTTACAATTTTTTTCAAACGTATCAATTGTGCCATATCATAATGATATAATGATTTGAAAGTGTCAGAGTCAAAGAATATAACGACTTTGAAGTTATATATTTGTTAATTCTTTGAAAAAAGTCAACAATTTTCAAATATTATTATAGTTTTTTACATTCTCATCAGAGAAGGTATTAAAATTGTGCAAAGTTTGACGCCCGCCCCCCCCCCCCGTTTTTGTTAAAAGTCCAGGTTTTGAGACCTCCTGAACCCGAAAAACGGGTTTTCGCGAATGCGTCTGACTGAACGTATGTATGTATGTGTGTCTGTAGATTTTTAGTCTTAGCACGATCACTTCTGAAAGAATTCACATACTGAATTGGGCTTTGGTATACTCTTTGAGTGTCCTGAAATTGACCGACCCTTTCAAACTAAAAAATGCTATGTCCGGTTATTAGTAAAACTCAAAAAGACGAACAATTTATTATAATTACTTTTTTTGATGAAAAAAAAATTACTGAAGTTATAGCATGTACAAGATTCGAAAAAACAAACAACAATGAACATTTCAAGCCAAACAACGCATAATATGAAAAAATGTCAGGAAAAGAAAATCTTTGCTTTTCGAACAAGCTACAAGATTTTCACGAGAACTTTTCGAATTTTCATGAAAAATCACAAATTTAAATTTTCATCGCACAAAAAATAATGAAAAATAAAAAATTCCCATTTTACGATCAAACTATGAAACGTACAAAAAAAGATGAATCAACAAAAATTGTGCATCCAAAAAAGATTCACAAATTTGTTATAAATCACATTTTGATAGGAAACGTAGTTTTTGCTTTATTCGTAAGAAACAGCATTTTAATTAAAGAATTACATTTTTGGTCAACTGAAACAAGCTACGAAAAAAATGAATAAACCAAATTTGTTTACCCTAAAAAGCACTACCAATTTGTAATAATTCGTTTTTTTTTAAGGATGCGTAGTTTTTATTTCAATCGTGAAAAATATTATTTACAATAAAAAAATTACATTTTTACAAAAAAAATTCATCCACACAAATTGCTCACCCAAAAATTGTCCACAAATTTGTAAAAATATTATTATTTTACAGCTAACAGAGATGAGTTGGACCACTTGCTTCTTACTAGCTCGGGAATAGTACTCGATGAGCTTGATAAGATTTTTTCTCAAAAATCGTTGACCGAAAAAAACAACAAATTTATCAAAAAGTCAAAAACTTAACAATAAGAAAATTGAAGGTTTTAAGATATCAAACATCCAGAAAATAAATACGACTATAAAAAAGATCGATATATATTTGAAAATATTAAGTTTTCGAAGAAATTGGCGAACAATAAGGCAACAGTCACAAAAAGTGCCTCGCTGCTTTGTTTGATGATTCATACCAAATTAAGATATTTCGTGATAGACTTAACTAGAAATATATGGAATTCAAAATATTGAACCTAATTTTTGAAATTATTTTTTTTTGTGCGTAAATAGCAAATTTAATTTCCTTTTTTCGTGAGTGATAGAGTTATTCTGTCGACTCTCAGAGAAGATACTGGTGAATTACTCAAATTACTCATCCAAAAATTACTTTCTGTAAACAAGGATCAAGTTATATTTGTACAACTTCAATAACAAAATAGTGACGATGAAACCAGTGAAATTATGCAAGAATTGTTCGGTTTTTCAGGAACGAAAACGAATAGATCTGCAGCTGTTAACAAAAAATGCACGAATTACCAAAACAAACCTTTTTTGGCCCTCAATCCTCGCAATGGTAAAGTCGGAAAACTGAATGATTTGACCAAGAGAAGAGTGATTTTCAAGAAGACCATTTTTCGGAAGATAATGCTCGGTAGTTGCATGGAAACGACTAAGCCTATAAAAATGCTATGACAAAAATTAAGTCATGTTTGAGTTGATCAATTACTTATAATACCAAAAAATTATATTTAACCACGAGAAACAATGTGAAATTTTTACTTAATAAATAAGCAATCAACATTTATTAAATATGTATCATTTATTTCACAACTAGAATTTGTTGCACCTTTTGCAATTTTTTCGTTTTAATCTTTCGGTTTTTCGCTGTTTCTGCTGAAAAAATTTCGCGAATACAATACTTAACAATTTAGAAAAGTATAAATATTCTCATGATTGCAGTACTCTTATACAATTTTTGACTCAACAACACCCTCTTGGGACGGAGGGGGGTAACTTTAGAATTTCAAATGGGAACCTTTGGTTTTTATTGCAGATTTAGATACTTCATTAAAGAATCCCTGAGTTCTATTCGAAAAAATGTTTTAGATTCGCGCCAGACGGCAATGCATTTGCAAATTCCCCGAATGGATACAAATTTGCGAATATAACTTATGAACTTTGCAATGGAGAATCTGAATCTGCAATAAAAAATATAGGTTTTCATTGAAAATTTTATAGTCGCCCTTCCTACCGACCCCAGGGGGTGGGGTGTGGGGTAACTTTTTGCGGAGTCGTTTTTCTCCCTCGAAAATAAAAAGTTTTTATGACGGATAATTTTTTCACTGAATGCGTATTTCTTTATATGTATATATTACGTTAATGATTGTGAAAAACGCTGAAATGAAGGTGAGATCAAAATATCGTTTCAACTTCATTTCGACTGCAAAACTTGTAAAAGCGGTAACAACTACAACTTTTGCAGTCGAAATGAAGGCGAAAATACATTAGCTGACATTGAGATTTCAACTTCATTTCGTCTTCATTCATCTTCATTGATGAAAGTGAAAGAAGTTGAAACTGACGACGAAACTTCGACTCGGGTGATAACCGAGCATTTACCTACGATAAACGACATATCATTGACTTGACACCAATGGCTAACGTTATCTAGATCTTTTTGCAATAATTTTGCATCTTCAATTGACTTAATGGCATATAATAATTTTAAATCATCAGCGTAAAGTAAAAATCTTACTAAAGTTATATCTTGTGCAATATCATTCATGAAGTTAGTGAAAAATATAGGTCCTAAATGTGAGCCTTGGGGAACACCGGATGTAGGACAAAAACTATCTGACTTAAAACTACCAATTCTCACATATTGAATTCTTTCCTTAAAATTACTGCTAAGCCAATTCAGCAGTGATCGTCTTACACCATAGGCCTTCAATTTAGACAAAAGGATGTCGTGGTTTACTCGATCGAATGCTTTTGCGATATCAGTATATATCGCATCTACCTGATGACCCTTATCCATAGTTTCTGTAACAAATTCTCTAAATCTGTGAGATTTGTAACAGTGGATCTAAAAGGCCGGAAGCCATGCTGTTCGTCAATAAAAATATTATTGAAAGAATCTTGTAGACAATCTGCTATAAAACTATCCAGTAGTTTGGAAGCGACGTTCAGTATGAATATGGGCCTGCACTTCATTACAAATTGTTTCGGTCCCGATTTATATATTGGTGTTATTGATGAGACCTTCCAGCGTTTTGAATTAATTTCAGAAAATTAGAAATATTTAAGAGTATCTGAAAAAATTTCACGGCCTTTTTGGAAAGCTTTAAAATATTTTGAGGAATTTAAAAAAAAAATCAGGGTTTGAAAACATTTAGAGTATTTTGGAAGATTCTTAGGAATTTTCAGTTCGTTATGAAAAATATTTTAAATACAATTTTTGTCTATAAAAAGAATCCATGTAAAATTAGACATGTTCTACAAGTAGTCGCAGAATATATCAGTTAGAAAATATTTTTCTTGATAAATTACGCGATACTCTGTTCAATGTAGCTTCTAATGAGAATCACACTGTAACGTTTTGAAGGTGGGTTGATTGGGAGAATTCCAAAATCAAAGGCGTAAATTTGCACAGTTGGACTAATGATTACACCGGCACACAAAAAAAAACACTTTTCTGTTCTACAGATGCGACACATATATTCCCATGTATTTTGACCCGCTGAGTACGAAACCATGGTCCGTTTGACCCCAGCACATCTATGTCAAGGGCATTTGAAGGTCAAATGGACAGAAAAGTATTTTGTGTGAAGATAACTACTATAATTTATGATTTTTGGGTCGCTGAATCCGAATCCGGGGTCCATTTGAACTCAGCGAGTCGAAGTCAAGGTCATTTCAAGGTCAATTTCGTTCATTTCTCTAAAAACAAATTTCTGACTGCAGATTATGAAAGAACGGAAGATTTTACGTCCAGATATGTATGTTTTCATATTTTTATGACGACCTCTAAGGTCATGTTAAGGTCATTTCATTTAAATATATAGATGATTTATATGGGTAAATGGTAAATGGGCTACATTGGACTAGACTTCCATACTAATATGTTGTGGGGGTCGCTAAGTCTGAATCCGAGGCCCATTTGACCCCAGGGCGCCAAGGTCAAGGTCAGATCAAGGTCATATCAAAGTTAGATCTGAAGAAAAATGTGTCACTGTTCCAAAATTTGACTTTTACATGTTTTAAGGGTAGCTGAATTCGAATCTGAATCTCCTTCAACCCAACGAATCAGGACTAAACGAGAGTTACGGGATGGCATTTTGGAATAGCGTTCATTCTTTCTTTCGCCTATAACGTTCTCTTTTATTGTCAAAGGATCTATGCAGTGGATTTCTAGTTCTCTTCGAACTATCACCATCTTCATCGCCAGGTACTTGATCTCTCTTTAGCAGCCAGCAGTAGTCAGCCAACATATTCACGTCCCATTTTCCTTGCCATCGAAGTTCTGCGTCTTTTAGATCTTGATGGAAACGCTCCCCTTGCTCTTCGCTGTAATCGCCTAAGTTCTCAGGGAAATAGCTAATATGAGAGTCCGTGAAATGAAGTTTGAGATTCATCAAACATCCCAAGCGTCGATAGTTCCTCACCATATTTACTACGATTGCTTTGTAGTCACTACTTCTGTAATTTCCTAAGAAGTTTTGAGCAACATCTCGAAAACTGAGCCAAGCAGCTTTTTCTAAGCCTGTCATTGTCTTGATGAAATTTTCGTCGTAAAACGTTTTACGGATCTGAGGTCCATCAAGTACTCCTTCTTTCAATTTAGCATCACTCAATCGAGGAAATTCATTTGTCAAGTACTGAAAACATGTTCCTTCTCTATTCAAAACTTTGACGAATTGTTTCATAAGTCCAAGTTTAATGTGCAGAGGCGGGAGCCATACTTTTGATGGATCAATTAAAGGTTGTTGAAGTACATTATGATTGCCAGGTTCAAGTTGTTCTCTTATTGGCCAAACCTTCTTCTTGTAATGATTCGTGCGATCCCTGCTATCCCGCAAACACAAAAAGCAGGGATACTTTGTATATCCTGATTGTTGACCAAGGATAATGGTTATGATTTTCAAATCACCACAAACTTGCCACTTATGTTTGTCATATTCAATTTTCTCCAATACGTATTGGACGTTTTCGTAACTTTCTGTTAATTTTATTGATTGCGCTATTGGTAGACTTGCGTACTCATTTCCATTGTTAAGCAGCACTGCCTTAAGACTTTGTTTTGACGAGTCTATAAACAATCTCCATTCTTCTGGAAAGTAAACATCCTTTTTCAGTTCATTCATGAACCCGTTAACGTCTCTGCAATATACCAACATACCTTCTTCATCTTGATTGAAGTACTGACGGAACTTCTTTTCTTGATTCCTGTAGAAAGATGACTTCGTCCCTTGTTCTACCATTCCACGGCTCTTTAACTCAGCTGCCATATATTCAGAAGCATCTTTAGGAAGACCCATGCTCCTGATGGAATCGTTTAAACTATCTTGGTTGAATAGTCTTATAGATTCATTTTTTTGCTTTCTCCGCAATTTTAACATATATTCTTCATTTTCATGGTCTTCGTATGAGCAATCATCAGATTCTTCTTCACCGTCTAACATAACCTCTCTATCTGTCTCTTTATTTGTCGAAGCTTCATTTATCATTGAGCTCGTATCCATATTTTCGATAGCAGACTCTTGATTAGACTTTGCAGTTATGACAGAATACACTATTGCATAAGATATTCTTGATTTGTTTTTAACGTTGAATCCTTTAACTTTTGTGTTGCAAAAATAACAGTCTTTTTCTGATTGAGGTATTGACCATATTACCGGTGAGGAGTATTTTAACATTTTGTTGTTTTTCACTTCATTCCAACGTAAAAGCATAGTGTAACAAGCACTGCAAATGCTATCTGGAGCAAATGTTTCATTTTGAAGGGAAATTTCTCTTTTATAACATTGACGATATATGTCTCTACATTGCTCATTCGTTGACCTACGGCAAGTGATGACTTCATACTTTCCACAAACGTAGCAAAAAACATTTTCATCACTGTTGCAGTCATGGCTGGTAAAAACATGATTACTTGTTGTAGCTTTATATTCTTTATCAGTTGAATCGCCAACCAATAAAGGGTGGCGGTAGCTGGATGACGACGATTGCGGGCCCGTTTCCTCACCCTGACCAATCGCCGATACTGGGCGTCCACTACCCTGCATCGTACTTTCTCTCGTGCCAGCCATGACGGCACAATGCCTTCACCACAGGGCTTAGCCGAAAAGTGAAAAGCAAGAAAAAAATCCGTTTTCCGCCGTCACCACGTGGAGCACAGAAAAAACTTTGGGTAAATGGTGTTGCAGGTAACTTCGTACAGAAACTGTCTTTTGTTCTCATAAAAGTTTTCACCACCGTCTTTAAAATTTGAAGTCACTAGCTTTGCTCGCTCAAGTGAAGTTAGCTGATCGTTGGTGTAACAGGCAAATCGGATAAGGGCGGCTTCATAAAAGCTCACTTCCTGAATCGTTAGAGCTGTCAAAAGTTCCTTACAAGCGTGGGTAAAAGCAGAAATATATCGAGACGCCAGGGAAAGTTTACCCACATGTAGAAGTCAAATTTTGGATCGGTAACACATTTTTCTTTCGATCTAACTTTGATATGACCTTGATATGACCTTTACCTTTGCACCGTGGCGTCAAGCGGGCCACGGATTCAGACTTAGCGACCCCCACAATATATAAGTATGGTAGTCTAGTCCCATGTAGCCCATTTACCATTTACCCATATGAATCATCTATATATTTAAATAAAATGACCTTAACAGGTCGTCACAAAAAAATAATAACATACATATCTGGACGTAAAATCTTCCGTTCTTTCAGAATTTGCAGTCAGAAATTTATTTTCAGTGGAATGAACGAAATTGACCTTGAAATGACCTTGACCTTGACTCGCTGAGTCCAAATGGACCCCGGATTCGGATTCAGCGACTCAAAAAACATAAATTATGGTAGTTATCTTCATCCAAATGACTTTTCTGTCCGTTTGACCTTCAAATGCCTTTGACCCAGATGTGCTGGTGTCAAATGGACCACGGATTCGTGCTCAGCGGGTCAGAATACATGGGAATATAGGTGTCGCATCTGTAGAACAGAAAAGTGTTTTTTTTGTGTGCCGGTGTTATTATTAAATATTCAGAAAAATCGCTGCTTGGATATTTTTTTAAATATCATATATAATATAATATTTTCAAATGATAATTCTCAATATCAATGTCTTTAAAAAGTGTTTTATCGACTCATGAAAAACACCTTTTTTTGAACAATCGGTATGGATACGATTCCGCGTCATACGTTTCTCGACTCCTCAACCCCACGATTCGCTTTCTTAGGACGCAACCTGTATTTTTTATTGACAATAATATATATAATAACACATTTTAACAGTAGGTTAAAAATGTTCCTGACCTGACGTTTTCGCCCCCCCTCCCCCTATATTTTCCAGATCTAGTTTGAAATAATAACTTTTAACATAATGGTATAAAAAACGTGTTTACCTGTTGTTTTTTTCAGCACATTTCACCCTCTTCCTGTATATGAGGAATACTTTTGCAGCAAAAATTATACTCAGGCTACTAACTTCACCGAATCTTCCAGCCAAATAATTCTGTTTGCGTGAAAAATATATTCATATGGTTTGAAACAAAGCAGACGGTTCCTTTGTTTTGAGACAACTTTTTCTCTGAGTGGTATCGGTTAAAAAAAAAGAATTTTTCGAGATAATGTTTTGAAAAACTTTGTTACTAGTTATATTCCCCTTCCTTCAACTTTTTTAGCTCCAGTCTGTGAAGACAGTTTTCAATAAAAATGGTTTTGAAAGGTTTGAATTGCTTCCATACCCCCGTTCCATTTCATAGCTTCTCGTCCTGAGAAACATAAACTGGTAAGCAACGGCGTTTTTTTTTCAATGTATAGAACCAGTTAATAAGAGGGCATGAACCTCTTACTGAAAATGTCGTTAGAAAAAGTTGAATCAAATCTGTAACAGTCTTCACGGAAAAAATAAGTTGTCGAAACTTTACTTGACTAGTCAACCATTCTAGGATAGGCCACTTTTATTTTAGAATCTCGTATAATTTTGATTAAAGAACCACAGACTTCATCGAAAAAGTGAAAGAAGTCATTGAATTATTAGAAGACAATCTAGGAACATCAGTTTTCGAATTTGTATTCAGCAGATTTTTACAAAGTTCTAGACAAGCATTCAATTTTTCATAAAAAGTGCTCCAGATTCCACAAGATTTGGAATAAAATAACTTCAGCACAGAAACGAATAACTGATTTATAGTTTGTCGAAGAATTCGTTCACTGTCTTCTACATATCTATATATTCACAATGTACAGTCACACTGGATGCTTGTATTAACACGTAGTGACGCTCAGGTGAAGTGGTATATGTATAAGTCTGAATGGAGTCGCGGTCGCCGGGAATGAACAAATGAGCGTGGATTTAAATTTGGCTTTTCGCTGGGATTTGTGCAAAATATTCAATGTGTTAAGTTAGCCATGGGGTCTAGTTGTTAGGGATAAGTTGCATCTGATAGGTGTTGGGTAGTTCGAATCCCGCCGCAAAATTTATTTCGATTTTTCATAAGTTCGTGTGTATCTGTAAAAATAAATATAACTTAAGCGTGAGTCTATGCGAATAACAATGTAGTAAATATAACCGCGAAATATATATATATATATATATATATATATATATATATATAT